>QRFJ01000268.1:735091-762626 GCA_006176705.1 Cocos nucifera
TTTTCCAGTTTGTTTTTCTACTTCATGTCTGAATTCTTTGAACTTTTCAAAGGCTTCAGACTTGTGTCTCATAAGATACACATACCCATACCTAGACAGATCATCGGTAAAGGTAATGAAGTAGACAAAATTGCCTCTAGCCGGCACATCGAAATGGGCCGCACACATCAGTATGTACTAGGGCAAGGAGATCTGTGGCCCTCTCCCCATGTCCAACAAAAGGGAGTTTAGTCATTTTGCCTTGAAGACAAGATTCACAAGTTGGATATGACTCAAAAGTCAATGGACTCAATAGCCCATTTTTCTCCAATTTGTTAATCCTATCTTCTGCTATATGACCTAATCTCAGGTGCCATAGATATCTGTCGTTTGGACTATCCCTAGGTCGTTTGGCATTCACGTTTTGCTCGATAGTTAAAATAGGTACATCAATATGCAACTGATAAAGACCATTAACAAGGAAACCATTTGCAATTTTATTTCTTTCATAAAGAATGTTACAATGGTCCTTAAAGAAGGTGATCACATAACCTTCTTGTGCTAAGCATGAAACAGAAATCAAATTCCTGCTAGCTGCAGGCACATAATAACAGTCTTTTAAAACTAAGTCTAAACCAGATGGTAATCGAAGAGGGTATGTTCCCACGGCTACTGCAGCAACTCTTGCTCCATTACCGATGCGTAGGATCATGTCTCCATCCCTCAGCCTCCTGCTATCCTCAAGACCCTGCATAGAAGTGCACAGATGAGCACTAGAACCAGAGTCAAGCACCCAACTGGATGCAGAAGAAACCGTAAGGTTAGACTCAATAACGAGCATACCTCCAGAAGGACCTTCCTTCTTGTTCTTTAGGGTGGCCAGGTAAGTAGGGCAGTTCCGCTTCCAATGGCCGTCGCTGTTGCAATGGAAACACTTTCCTTTGCCATCGACCTTCTTCTTCGGTTCTGCCTTCTTCTTCTTTGATCCTTCCACCTTTTGCTTTTTCACAGACTTCTTTTTCTTTCCATAAGACTTTCTTTTGGAAGAAGTCCATTCCATAGCAAGAACTGAGCCTTTAGAACCTTTCATAGAAAGCTCAGCGGTAACCAGCATATTCATCAACTTCGGCCAAGGAATTTTGAAGTTTATGCATGTGGTAATTCATGATGAATTGCCCATATGCATCAGTCAAGGATTGCAGAATAATATCGTTCTGCAGATCCAAGTCCAACTTCACACCGAGCTTCTCAAGCTCTTCCATGTCCTTGATCATTGTCAGACAGTGATCTTGGACTGACTGCCCATCACGCATCTTAGCCTTAAAAAGTCATTTTGTGACTTGATATTTGGCTGCGCGACTCTGTTCACCAAACATCTCCTGCAGGTGAGCCAACATTTGGCGAGCAGTCCCGATATCTTCATGTTGGCGCTGGAGCTCATCAGACATCGAGCCCAACATGTAGTATCTGGCCTTATTGTCTTCGTCAATCCATTTTTCCAGAGACGCTCTCTGTTCAGTGGATGGACGAGCTGGTAAGGTGGGAGGGTCCTGGTCCAAAACATGTGTTAACTTCTCTGAACCCAAAACAATTTTGTAGTTCCTGAGCCAATCTTTATAATTGGGTCCAGTCAGTCTATGTGTGTCTAGGATACGTGCCAATGGGTTGGACGCAGACATTTTCCTGTAGAGAGTCAAAGATTCTAGTTAGATACTGTAATTTTGACTTGACCAATTTGTTTAGGGATTTTATTTTTAAACAAATTAGCTCCCACTATTTTCTCGGATCCCTACACTCCCTCTGTAGAGATGCGAAAATCTCCACGATTGATGATTTCTAGTGGGTGGTGCGGTCTCACCAACTGACTCATCACCTCACCTAACAGTTATTGGTGATGGGTTAGCCAATGAGTGAACAACTCTTGTTCAATGATTCTCTAATCATGGTGCACCCAAACTTGGTCTCTAATTCATGAATCTCACCGTATCCGAAATATTGATCCACTCCTTAGTTAAGTCAGACCCACCATTTGCATGGACTGGGTTCCTAATTGGGTCTCTCACCGTATCCGAAATATTGAGCCCAACTCATCCTCCAGCCCATAGCATCCAATGCCTAATAGACATGGTTGCGTCTTCCCGGTGCAACTGAGCCACTGTATCCAGCCGAGAACAATCAACCCCGGGAAGGGCCCGCACATCTACAATGGTGGAAGACCTCAGGACTTAATCTTTTCTTAGGGAGAATTGATTCAGGTCTCATTAAACTAGACTTGGCTTAGTCATAACAATTATGACTAACCTAGTGGCATGGGTTAGCTCGGATTATTGACCACCTCAGATCAGAACTGTGTCAACAGATATGGCCAGGTAAGTGAGACCGGTGGAAGGAATATGCCATTAACTCGTACAAGAACGCATTCAGGTCGAGTAGCTTCCAATTAAAAACCAGTCGGTCGTCTGTGCCAAACTTACCTTAGACACCAAATTGTTGAGTCAGAACCAATTGGGTTAGCCTACAATCCAGACTCTAACCTCTGAGCCTAATTAGGTCTTGCTTGATCGTGACTCGATCTTGACCCAGACTTAATCCTATTAGGCTGGTCAATTTAAGCATTGTTGATCCCATCTAACCAACTCTTGATTCGGTTTGATCAACCGCTTAGACCTAATTGAGCTACCCAAGCCCGAACCCAGTATTATGAATATGTCTTAGATCTGAAATTCTCAATTTTAGACCTAATTAATATTCCATAAACTTAATTCTTAATTAAGTTGGGTTCATAAACAAAATATGCACAATAAATCCTAGGGTTTCAGGATCTAGGGTTTTGCAGAAAGTAAGTTTTGGGTTTCTGATTAAGGACGAACACGCAGCACCCCTACACATCATAAGAACACCCCATCGAATGGGAAGAGAGGGCCTTTAAACCCTTCTTCGTTCTTATGACCGGACGGCCAAGAGGAACGCCTTAATCAGGAACATGTCAATACTACAAAATAGTTATTAGATCTATATCATATATCTCATATACAAATTAGATCTAATCATGGCATATTTTGCATACATCTCATGTATCATAATCATGCATGTTTTCAGATCTAAATTATCTCATAATAATCTAAAAAATTAGATTTAAATTGATCTAATCAAAATAAATTCTAATCTAGACAATTATGTAGAACTATTCTACAACTAGTCTAGACATGCATCTAATCATATCTCATATGATATTTAAAATTAAATAATTTTTATTTGCTGTTTATCAGATGTTATTATAACACTTATAATATCAGAAAATAGTAAATAAGAAGATCTAAAATATGATTTAATCAGATTAAATCAAAGACATGCAAAACTATTCTATAGAACTATTCTATTCTAGAACTAGTCATGCATATCTTCATGTTCTTAGATCCAAATCATTTAATTTTAATTTTTTCTGATTTCAGATCTGATCACATCTCATGTGACATCTGAAATCACTTTATTTTCTAATTAAAATAAAATTAAAATCAGATCTAAACAATTTAGAACCATGGCTCTGATACCAGTTGAAGGGAAATCCTGATTTTCCCGGTCCAGGTTCGTTCCAGATCTGATCAGATCAAGAGATATATTTCAAAAATTTTCTCTTGATCTCAATCAGATCTTGATATGTTTCAGATCTGATTCTTATTATTTTAATAAATAAAATAAAATAAGATAAATTAAATCAAATTTAATTTACCTGATTTGGGTAATCCTATTACCCTGTAGATGATCCTGATTGCAGCGGAAGGTTCTGGATCTTAGCCACGCAAGCGCCTGGCCTCTACCGGTATCCACTCGGGTTGGATCTGGAGATCCTCTTCTTCTCTATCACACCTCCAAAAATCAGATCTGGATCTGATCTGGAGGATCTTCAAAACTCTTTTGAAGATCTGCAGTCGTCCTTTTGCAGCAGCGCAGCCTTCTTGCTTTTGATCGCCTTTCCTTGATCTGAATCGCACCAACCTAAGTCCAAAACTCCTTTTGGACGTGGAGAGCAAGGGGAGAAGAGACTATGGCATGGAGAAGGAGGGGAGAGGCAGCCTTGGGGCATGGGGTCTAATTTCAATTCACTCTTAGAATTAGGGTTGGGCGCAGGGTCTTATTTATAGACCTCTTGTGATCCAACTCCTCTTCCTCTCAACCAATCACAACCCTTTGTGAAATCAGATCTAAATCTGATTGGTTGGAATAGAGACCCCTGGATTCCTCCTTAGAGGGTGCCTAAGACCAGTCAAACTGGATTCTTAGTAGAACTCTGATTGGAATCCAAAAGGGAGGTGGAGTCCTTGTCCAACAAGGACTCCTAGGCGCCTCCTACTTGGGCTCACGCCACCCTTGGCGTGCGCCCTTCTCCTTGCCAGGTTCTGGCAGGGGGACAGGCCCCCACCAGCTCTCCAATAGGTGCATGACATGTGGTCAAAAGTCAAAGGGTCAATGGTCAACATTTGACCAGTCAAAGGTAGACTTTTGACCAAAGTCAAAGAACAAGAAATGGCAGGTGACCAAAAATGGCAGGTAATGTCTTACAAATAAGACAACCTATTCTGACTTGGACAACCTCCAGTCAGACCATATGAAGGCCTCTGATTGAGCACAAACTCCTTTGGCTCAGTCAGGACAACTTATTTATGATAGTAAAAGAAGAACGTTAGGTTCAATCGAGTGCTAGCACGATTTCCTTGAACCTAATTGAATCTCATTCAGATCAATTGAACTAGATCAGTTCAATTGATGATCACCAGATTCAAACCCTTGTTTGTGTGACCCAGTTAGGTTCAGTTCTGTATGGTAATGGGATATGTCATGATCTCTATCATCGACATCATCGAAACTCCTTTCGATGGATCAGAACTCTTCTGATTCGAACAGCTAGAATGATCGATCATCTAAATCATTCTAATTGCTCCCAAAATCCACCAGTGACACCTAGCAGTATATGGTGGCAACCCATCAGAGCTGAATGCGAACCTCTTGGTGCAGCTACCTGTGTGATTCAAGTTCTTCTATCTTGAGCCCCGATCAGATTAGGGTTAAGGTGAAACTCGTCAAACCCTAGTCTTCTGTCATATGATGTAATCATTCGATTCGAGTCCAATGTGAAAATCTAAATAGAAACTCTTTCTATTATTTCACTCTACCATGGCCATGGACTTCTGGACTTGATTCTCATGATCATCATAGGGCTGCTCCTCTACCACCGAGGTAGATAGATTCCATCTTGATGCAATCCAGTTCCTACAATGAACATGCTATAGCCAACATACACCTCAGGGTTCCATATGGCTAGGAGATCGAGTAATGGTGTAGTCAAACTATAACACCCTCAAGGTGAACTGCCGATGCACCTCAGGTCAAAGAACCAGACACACTACTGCAGCATCGAGTCAGTCATTGACGAGAAGGTAGACTCCCTAATGACTACTCGAGGTGGTCACGCTCAGTGCCCTCGTTCTCTAACGAGTACCTGTACTCTCGCTTCGGTGTCTCCACACCGTAGACTCAAGACTCATCTACTAAAGAGAAGCGATCGTACACCAACCTTCTGGATCAATCACCATCCTCGTGATGATCCTATGGTCGGAAGCATGTTTATGAAGTTAATAATGATTATTCATGTCTTAAATTTTCAACTCTTGAAAATATGAATTATCATTACCATTAACTCAAAGGATGTATCACAGATACTAAATACACAGGTGTGATAGAAAATAACCCATTTCATTAATTATAGTCAAAATTATAATTTTGCCCCTAGAAGTGTATTACAAGTGTCAGCCAATTCTGGCTTCTAGGGCACATATATCTAACACGCTATATGCCATATAGATTGATTGTCCTCTTAACCAAGGAGTGTGAAGACATTGGTATAGCATACAGGTGAGATGTATGGATATATCGTCATTGAACGTGACCAACTCCAGAGCATTCTACTATCGAGAATGTCTTTGATGGGATATAGGTATAAGTATCCTTTAGACTTAAGATTACGTCAGTGACTTGCAAGCAACTCACTGTACTTTGGTATCGGACTAACTCAATTTCTAATTCAGCAACGAAAGGCTTCTGGGCATAGTCAAGTACTTGTGAAGTCGAAGTGTGATCAAGATGGAATTGACCACTCTAAGAGTTGGAGAAGAATGTATCACTGTATTTCAATATAACAAAATCTTAGCCAGGATAATTTATCAGATGAATTTGATATTTTGAAATACAATATGGACAACCTAATCAGAGTTGATAGTTGAACTGAGGTATCTTATGAGCATTATGGTCAAGGAGAAGAATTATATGGAAACTATATCCGCATGGGTTCTAAGGATGGTATTCTACACCTTCAACCTATCCGATCGTCGGATATCATTGCTAGATGGTTACTTCAATTGGTATAAAAATTTATTTCTGTGCTATCAACTTTGGTTCGGACCTATGAGGTTACACACATTAGAGCTTATGATCTGATCGGATGGCAGATCAACGATTAAGAATCATTCTAGGATTAAATAATTAATACGATTGGTGTTTAACCTAGTACAAGTGTTGCAGAAGGATCGATTAGCAATTGAATTGCTAATTGATTTAATTTGATTAAGTCAATAGGCTAAGATTAAATCTAACAAAATATGATTTAATTAGATTTATTTTGGACTAGATTAGATCAAGTCCAATTGGTTTATTGGAAAAGCCAAGTGCAAGAAAGAACTAGTCTTAGTCTAACTAGGACTCGGATTAACCTAATATTTTAATTTGGTTAGAAAATAAATCATAATTAAATCTGATTTAATCTAATTTAATTAAGTCTTTAAATAGGTTAGGGCCTTATTTAATTGGGTTAGTTTAATCTTGATTTTATTTGATTAAAAGATCTTGTTTGATCAAGTCAAAACTGGAGTTCTAGTGTGACTAGGACTTTCTATCATTTATGCTACTTAATTCTCACGCCCCACGCCCTTTTTGTTTTGTTTCTTACATAAAAATTGAAGGAACCAAATCTAAGATTTTATAGGTAGATCTTGAAAACTTTTTCAAGATCTTATAGTGGAAGACTTAAATAAATTAAATATTTATTTAAATAAATATGTAAACATCTAGATCTCATATCTATTACATGATCAAGGTATGATATTAAATCAAAAATTAAAATCAAATAAGAAAGTAAAAGGTTGATCAAATCAACCTAGAACTACACTACATCAAATGTAGGTATGAAGTTTATAGATCAGATATATTACTTGAGCAAGTTAGATGTTCTAACTTGTTGATCGGGGCTTGAGGATGAAGTCATGAGCCGCACACGTGTCTGGCCTCTAGGAGTCATCCACACGATCCTACGATCTCTGAACTGAAGTCCGATGCAGGAAATCAGCACAGCATGCTAGTACTGTGCTGGTCCTTCTTCGACAATCGATCCGATGCTTTCTTCTTTGAAATTTAGACTCTCTAAAATATAAAAAGAAAGATGAGAGTTTATTGATCTGAGATTCTCTTAGAGAAAACTCAAAAAAAGGAGGAGAGATTGAGAATAAAATAGTCCTAGAAGAAGACCCTCTTCTTCTTCTCTTTTCTCTCACCTAGACACCTAATTTGGTGCCTATGGAACCCCCATGCTCAAGTACCCTCTTCCTCTGATTTTTTTACACCTCAAACCTCTCCCAAAGCTCTATATTTCATGAAAAAATTAGAATAAAATTCATCCAATAAATAGAGAAAAATAAGAGTCCAAGTTAGATCAAAATCCTAAACTAAGAATATCCAAATATGAAAAATTATTGGGGCGCCCAACTCTTGAGCGCCTCCTCCATAATTATTGGCGTGGACCAGCAAGGGAGGGCGCATAAAAAAGAAGATTATTTTTATGAAATAAGAGAAGAATTAATTAAAAGAGAGGGCAGCACTCAAGGAAAGGTGTTTTGGTCAACAAGGATTCTATCTCATAGAATCCTAAGCAAAACTAACTCTTCTTTCAACTTGGTCTTCTAATAAATTGTCTTATGAGAAAAGGAGGAGAGAAAGAGGGCATGAGAAGCCATGAGAGTGAAAAATTTTCATGTAAGAAACAAAACAAAAAGGGCATGAGGCATGAGGATTATGTGGCGCAAGTGATAGGAAGTCCTAGTCACACTAGGACTCCTATTTTGACTTGGTCAAACAAGATCTTTTAGCCAAATAAAATCAAGATTAAACCAACCCAATTAAATAAGGCCCTAACCTATTTAAGGACTTAATTAAATCAAATTTAATTCTGATTTATTTTCTAATCAAATTAGAAAATTGGGTTAATTCGAGTCCTAATTAGACTAGGACTAATTCTTCCTTGCACTTGGCTTATCCAATAAACCAATTGGACTTGATCCAATCAAGCCCAAACAAAATCTAATTAAATTATGTTTAATTAGACTTAATCTCATCCTATTGGTTTAATCAAATTAAGCAAATTAGTAATTCAATTGCTAATCGATCCTCCTACAACGCTTGCATTAGGTTAAACACCAATCATATTGATTGTTTAACATTAGAATGATTCTTAATCGTTGATCAACCATCCGATCAGATCATAAGCTCTAATGTGTGTGACCTCATAGATCCGAACCTAAGTTGGTAGCATAGGAATAAATTTTTGTACCAATCAAAGTAACCATCTAACAATGATATCCGATGGTCGGATAGGTGGAAGGTGTAGAACACCATCCTTAGAACCCATATGGATATGGTTTTCATATAATTCATCTCCTTGACCACAATGCTCGTAGGGTACCTCAGAGTTCAACTATCAACTCTGATCAGGTTGTCCACATTATATTTTAAAATATCAAATCCATCTGATAGATTATTCTGGCCAAGATTTTGCTATATTGAAATACAGTGATACATTCTTCTCCAACTCTTGGAGTGGTCAATTCCATCTTAATCACACTCTGACTTTGTAAGTACTTGACTATGCCCAGAAGCCTTCCATTGCTGAATTAGAAATTCAGTTAGTTTGGTACTAAAACATAGTGAGTTGCTTGTAAGTTACTGAGGTGATCTCAGGTCTAAGGATACTTATACCTAAATCCCATCAGAGACATTCTCGATAGTAGAATACTCTAGAGTTGATCACATTCAATGATGATGTATCCATACATCTCACATGTATGCCATACCAATGTCTTCACACTTCTTGGTTAAGAGGACAACCAACCTATATGGCATATAGCGACTTATGCTCGATAGATGCTGTTGTCCTAATTAACAGCCTATCATTTGATCGTGAACAAATTTAAGGACTAATCGATAAATCCTCTCTTTATTGAAACTAAATAGTCCTAAGGGTTTCATCACAACAATGGAGTTCATTAGAAGATATAAACGTATGATGAAAAAGATGCCAAAATATTTTTATAAATTAATAAATTAATTATAGTTATAAAATAGCTCAACCATCAATAGGCTGATAATTTGCTTTGGGACATAATTTTCAACAATACCCACTTGTCCTAAAGCCACTCAGCATAGTATTTAATATCCATCTTTGACTTATGGTTGTCAAACTCCTTGATTTCTAGGGCTTTAGTGAAGGGGTCGGCTTGGTTTTCCTTTTCATCGATCTTCTGAAGGTCGACGTCACCACGATCCACGATCTCACGGATCAATTGAAAGCGGTGCAAAATGTACTTTGTCCGTTGGTGTGCCTTCGGTTCCTTTGCTTGAGCTATGGTGCCAGTGCTGTCGCAATAGAGCAAGACTGGATCATCAATGAAGGATGCTACCCCGAGCTCAGTGATGAACTTCCTCAGCCACATAGCTTTCTTTGCTGCATCTGATGCTGCCATATACTCTACTTCGCAAATATAGTCAGCCACTATATGCTGCTTGAAACTTTTCCAGCAGATGGCTCTATCATTTAGAGTAAAGATATATCCCGACATACTTTTACTATCATCATGGTCAGATTGAAAGCTGAAGTCTGTAAATCCTATATGCTTCAGATCTGACTCACCATAAACCAACCATTGGTTCTTAGTTTTTCTCAAATACTTAAGGATGGTTTTAACCATCTTCCAGTGATTTTCTTCAGGGTCAGACTGGTATCCACTTACCACTCCTAATGAGTATGCCACGTCTGATCTCGTACATATCATTGCATACATAATAGACCCCACTGTCAAAGCATATAAAATTCTACTCATATGCTCTCTCTATTCAGGAGTTATCGGACAATCCTTCTTAGAGAGAGAAATTTCTTGGCCTATCGAAAGATAGCTCTTTTTGGAATTCTCTATACTGAACTTTTTTAGCACAGTTTCTATGTACGTGGACTAAGATATACCAAGCATTCTTTTAGATCTATCCCTATAGATCTTTATCCCTAGGATGTAGGATGTTTCACCCAAGTTCTTCATAGAGAATTATGATGATAATCAGACTTTTATTCCTTATAATATGGGGATATCATTTTCGATTAAGAGAATATCATCCACATACAAAATAAGGAATACCACTACTAGACTATTTGCTCATTTATAAATGCAGGATTCTTCTCCATTCTTAATGAAGTCATACGTTTTAATCACTTTATCAAAATGCATGTTCCAACTCCAAGATGCCTGCTTCAATCTATAAATGGATCACTAAAGCTTGCACACCTTGGACTCATCTGTGGATGTGAATCCTTCAGGTTGTATTATATACACCTCTTCGGTTAGCTCTCCATTTAGGAAAACTATCTCCACATCCATCTACCAAATCTCATAGTCTAGATGGATAGAATGGCAAGCATGATTCGAATGGACTTGAGCATTGCCACAGGAAAGAACGTCTCGTCATAGTCAATACCATAATGTTGATGATATCCCTTGGCAACTAAACGAGCTTTATAGGTCTCCAGCTTTTCGTCTATGCCCCTCTTTCTTTTAAAGATCCATTTACACCCAATGAGTTTAACCCCTTTAGGTGGGTCAACTAATATCTATACATCATTGACCTTCATGAAATCCATTTCGAATCTCATGGCTTCTAACCATTTCTAATCTCATGGCTTCTAACCATTTCTTAGAGTCGGATCTCTGCATCGCATCCATATAAGTGATCGGATCCTCATTGTTCTCATCGAGTTCGATGGGATCACCATTCTAGACCAAGAATGCAAAGTATCTATTCAAATGGCTCGGTACTCTACTGGATCGCCTTAATGGTGCGGGTTCACTAGGCTTCGGATCTGACCTAATCAAATCTAACTTAGGTTCGACATTATGTGTCAGACTTTCTACCTGTTGAACTTCATCAAGTTCAATCTTAGAGGCAATAGTTCCTTCACCAAGAATCTTTTTTTTCAAAAGATTGCCCTAAGACTGATGAACACATTTTGTTCATCAGCATGGTAAAAATAGTATCCTTTGGTCTCTTTTGGGTACCCTATGAATGTACACTTATTAGACCTAGGTCCAAGTTTGTTTGTAACTAACTGTTTGACATAAGTCGGGCACCCCCAAATCTTAAGGTGTGAAAGTATTGGTTTACTCCCTATCCATATCTCATATAGGGTTTTAACTATAGACTTACTTGAAATCCTATTTAATAGATAACAAGTCGATTCGAGTGCATATCCCCAAAAGGATATCGACAAGCTGGCAAATCCCATCATGGATCAGACCATATCTAACAAAGTTCGATTTCTCCTTTCAAACACATCATTATGCTGTGGTGTTCTAGAAGGAGTCCATTGGGAGAGAATTTCATTCTCTCCTAAATATGTGAGAAACTCACCACAAAGGTATTCTCCTCCTTGGTCAGATCGAAGAGTTTTAATACTCTTCCTAGTTTATTTTTTTACTTTACTTCAAAATCATTTAAATATTTTAAAAGAATCCAACTTATGTTTAATCAGATAGACATATCCATATCTGGATAGATCATCTATGAAAGTGATGAAGTAGATATATCCATCTCTGGCACTTATGCTCATTGGTCTACATACATCAGTATGTACTAGATCTAAGAGCTTATTGGCTCTCTCATCTTTTTCAATAAAAGATGACTTGATCATTTTACCAAGAAGATAGGACTCACAGGTTGGCAGTGATTTATAATCATTGACTTCGAGAATTTTCTCTTGAGTCAACATGTTTATCCTGTTCTTATTTATATGACCTAGCCTACAATACCATAAGTAGATATCTGATACACTATCTAATCTAGGATGCTTGCCAGTAGAATAGACTACATTAATAGATTATGATAACATATATACACTATTATTCAATTATCCACAGAATGTATTAACACCATTCACAATGACATTACAAACTCGTTTCTTTATTGAAATTTCATAATTGTTCATGGCCAAAAGGTCTACAAAAATGATATTTAAAAAGAAACTAAGATAGAAATGATAATCACTACAAACAATGGTATGAGATTCAAATACAAGTTTCAAAATTTCTAAGGCTAGAACTAGAACTGATCTTCCATCTCCAATATTTAGGAATCTCTCACCTTACTCGAATCTTCTACTGACCTGCAATCCCTGCAATAAATTATAAATATGGTAAGGGCTACCGATATCTAATACCTAGTCAGTAATATCATAAATAGTAAAATTGTAAGGAGTTATCATATAAATACCTTGTCCGGCAATAGCTTGCTTCTTTCTCTGCCTGTTCAGATCCAGGAAAGCAATATACTGAGGACGATTCCTCTTTCAATACCACTGCTTCTTGCAAAAGAAGCATTCAACTTGACTCTTATCGAGCTTGATCTTCCTGGTCTAGCCCTACACTGATGTTCGAGCCTGAACTTGCACATTCTTTGTTTTCTTCTTCTTATTCTTCTTTCCTTTCCTAAAGGGTCGAGAACCAGAAGACAAACCTTTCAGTAAGTTCACCAACTCTTTATGGAGCTGGTGATCCTTCTTAAAATTCTGAAGTAACCCCAGTAAGCCATGGTAGTTTACTTCAGACTTTGTCATTCTGTAATGAGTAAGGAAAGGAAGATAGGACTTTGGTAGCGAGTTCAGTATTGCATCTTTTCCAAGTTATTCATGCAATAAAAAGTCGAGTTTGCTCAAGCGCTCTATCAGCTCGATCATATACAGTACATGATCAGTGATAGAGGCTCCATCCCGCATTCTGGCATTGAAGATGGTGAACTAGTCTTGTGCCTCTCAGTGTCATCGGGTGTGCCAAAAGAATCCTTCAATACTTGGAGCATTACATTTGGCTGAGCTGTCTCAAACCTGTGACTAAACTCGTCGCTTATCGCAGTCAGCATAATACAGCATACCGTGGTTCGATCACTGAGCTACTTCTTATAAGTATCTCTGACTGTTCCAAGTGCATTGGCAACTGGCTCCTCAGGTGCAAGATCCATCAGCACATATAGGATCCGTTCATGCTCCAGGACAATCTTCAACTTTCGGTACCAGCTATCGAAGTTGGATCTCACCAACTTATCATTATCCAACAATGATCGGAGTGATAGAAAAGTGGTCATGTCTGCACAAAGAAAAATCAAAACCTAATTAGTAATTGATTCATTAAACCTAAAGATTTGGATTTTAATCAAAAGGTTTCTTCCACTATTTTATTCAAATTGGTAGCCTCTACCTCCAATTTGAGGAATTATCCTAATTTCTTAGTGGATACTAGAATCCACATAGACTATACATGAGCCCAACTTTAATTGGCCCACCCATGTATATTTAAGGGTAGGTTCATAACCAAGTATTTCTCTAAATAATTTTTAGTAATTAAATTTTACTCCAGGCACTGATCAGTTGGCTTTAGCCTTCTCAGAAAAGAGTTTAGTTAGGTCCAACTATTAACATAACCATACTTGGCCCATCCAACCAATGAATGATCAGGTCCAACTTTGGTTGGCCCATCTGACCAGCATTTAGAAAGATGTATCTAAGAGATCATATAATGAATGATAATTCCATCAATCGATAAGCACCGGGCTTTTGGGCCTCCAATGATTATCCAACTGTTAGACTCATTATCATCCACTTTAATAGGAGGCTATGATCTGATTATCATATATCTATTTCATTTTAGGGGCCTAATAATTTTAGATGATTTGATTTATAGAAGTGAGTAGGTCAGATTAACCAGCTTGTCATGATCCTCCCACTAACTTCACCAAGTCAGCTTAAGAAAGATCATTAATAGGTTGGTCTAGGAGCATCTAAATCAGTCAAACTAATTTACCTAGTTGACATTGGTCAGCTCGAATAGTCAAGCGATTTGATCAAAACATAATCTCACCAAGAGGCTAGGTAAGTTCGATCAGTGGAAGGATCTGCCAGGCTTGCCTTAGACACCATCAGAAATGGCCAGGTAAGCAAGCTGCTTATTAAAAATCATTGGTCTAGTTTACCTTAGACACCAACTGATTTAATTAGTTTTAATTAGATCAACCTAATAGTTCGTGCTAGACCGCATAGCCAAGAATCAAGTCCATCTTGGGTCTTGTTAAAGACATGGACTTGACCAACTACAACTATTGCAATTGATCTAGAGAATCCTGGACCTAATCTAAGATAATAATTGATTAGATTTAGTCAATTCTCTAATTAAGTCCATTCTTTAATCTAATCCTAGGTCTAACCCAATTAATGGACCTAATCTCCACTAATCCATTAACCTAATATGTTATGATTCGTGTCATAGGATCTTCAATTTACAATTCTTGAACCTAATCAAACAACTTCTTAATTTTTAATTAAGTTTTGAGCTGAGGGCTGGGGTTTAGCTTTTCGAAAATAGTTTTCATGTTTGTAAAATATTTTTATAATATGGTTCTATCAACCAAGTTGTATGTTTAATTCATAATCAATATGCAAGTAACATAAACATGAATCTACTTTAGATCTAATCTAAACTGGTTCATGTAATTGAAACAGTTTCAATAATAATAAATCATAAATCTTCCTAGATCAAATCTAACATATTTATGAAGATTAAAATTAGATTAAAATATTTTTAATCAGATCATAAAATTTTTTAGATCTAATTTAAAATTTTATGATCAATATTTTAGATTAGCACATACTAGGACAACTTTATCTTAGTTAATGATAATCTGATTCTAATCATAAATTTATTAGATTTGATCTAATTTTATTTATGATTTAATAGATTTAAAATAATTTTAGATCTAAAAATAAAATATTTTAGATTGCACGGACTACCATAAGATTATCCTATTGTAAGGTTTATCCCATACAATGAATAGGTTATCCTAGTATGTGCTGATCTAAAATATTGAATATAAAATCTTAAATTAGATCTAAGAGATTTTATGATCTGATTAAAAATAATTTAATCTAGTTTTAATCTTAATAAATATGTTAGATTTAATATAGAAAGATTTATGATTGATTATTATTAAAATTATTTCAATTACATGAACCAGTTTAGATTAGATCTAAAGTAGATTCATGTTTATGTTACTTACATATTGATTATGAATCAAACATGCAACTTAGTTGATAGAACCATATTGTAAAAATATTTTATAAATATAAAAATTATTTTTGAAAAGCCAAACCCCAACCCTCAGTTCAAAACTTAATTAAGAATTAAGAAGTTGTTTGCTTAGGTTCTAGGATTGTAAACTGAAGATCCTATGACAAGAATCATAACACATTGGGTTAATGGGTTGGTGGAGATTAGGTCCATTAATTGGGTTAGACCTAGGGTTAGATTAAAGAATGGACTTAATTAGAGAATTAACTAAATCTAATTAATTATTATCTTAGATTAGATTAAGGATTCTCTAGATCAATTGCAATAGTTGTAGTTGGTCAAGTCCATGTCTTTAATAAGATCTAAGATGGATTTGATTCTTGGCTACGTGGTCTAGTATAAATTGTTAGGTTGATCTAATTAAAACTAATTAAACCAGTTGGTATCTAAGGTAAACCAGACCAGTGGTTTTTAATTGGTAACTCACTTATCTTGCCATTTCTGATGGTGTCTAAGGCAAGTCTGATAGATCCTTCCACTGATTGAACTTACCTGGCCTCTTGGTGAGATTATATTTTGATCAGATCGTTTAACTATTTGAGCTGACCCATGTCAGCTAGGTAAATCTGTTTGACTGATTTAGGTGCTCCTAGACCAGCCTATTAATGATCTCCCTTAAGCTGACTTGGTGAAGTTAGTGGAAGGATCATGACAAGCTGGTTAATCTGATCTACTCGCTTCTATAAATTAAATTCTCTAAAATTATTAGATTCCTAAAATAAAATAGTTGTATGGTAACTGGATCATAGCCTCCCATTAAAGTAGATGATAATGAGTCCATCAGTTGGATAATCATTGAAAGCCCAAAGGCCTGGTGCTTATCGATTGATGAAATTATCATTCATTATATAATCTCTTGGATACATCTTTCTAAATAGTGGTCAGGTGGGCCAACCAAAGTTAGGCCTAATCATTCATTGGTTGGATGGGCCAAGTATGGTCATATTAATGGTTGGACCAAACTGGACCCTTTTTTGAGAAGACCAAAGCCAACTGATCAAGGCCTAAGGCAAAATTTAATTACTAGAGATTGTTTGGAGAAACAATTGGCTATGAACCTACTCTTAGATGTACATGGGTGGGCCAACCAAAGTTAGGCTCGTGTACAGTCTATATGGATCCTAGTACCCACTAAGAAATTAGGGTAATTCCTCGAATTGGAGGTAGAGGCTATGAGTTTGAATAAAATAGTGGGAGAAACCTTTTGATTAAAGTCCAAATCTTTAGGTTTAATGAATCAATTACTAATTAGGTTTTGATTTTTCTTTGTGCAGACATGGCCACTTTTCTATCATTCAGATCATTATTGGACAATGATAAGTTGGTGGGACCCAACTTTGATAGCTGGTACTGAAAGTTGAAGATTATCCTAGAGTATGAACGGATCCTATATGTGCTGATGGATCCTGCACCTGAGGAGCCAGCTACCAATGCATATGGAACAGTCAGAGATACTTATCAGAAGTGGCTTAGTGATCGAACCATGGTGCATTGCATTATGCTGGCTGCGATGAGCAACAAGTTCAATCACAGGTTTGAGAGAGCTTAGCCCAATGAAATGCTCCAAGTGTTGGAGGATTCTTTTGGCACACTCGATGACGTTGAGAGGCACAAAACTAGTTATGCCATCTTCAACACTAGAATGTAGGATGGAGCCTCTATCACTGATCATGTACTGTATATGATCGAGCTGATAGAGCGCTTGAGCAAACTCGGCTTTTTCTTGCATGAACAACTTAAAATAGATGCAATACTGAACTCACTGCCAAAGTCCTATCTCCCTTTCCTTACTCATTGCAGAATGACAAAGCCTAAAGTAAACTACCATGGCTTATTGGGGTTACTTCAGAACTTTGAGAAGGATCACCAGCTCCATAAAAAGTCGATGAACTTAATGGAAGGTTCATCTTTTGGTTCTCGATCCTTTAGGAAAGGGAAGAAGAATAAGAAGAAGAAAATAAAGAAGATGCAAGTTCAGGCTGGGACATCAGTACAGGACCAAATCAGAAAGATAAAGCCCGATAAAAGTCAAGCTGAATTCTTCTTTTACAAGAAGCGGGAGCACTGGAAGAGAAACTGTCCTCAATATATTACCTTTCTGGACCTGAACAGGTAGAGAAAGAAGCAAGCTATTGTCAGGCAAGGTATTTATATGATAACTCCTTGTAATTTTTATATTTATGATTTTATTGACTAGGTATTAGATACCGGTAGCCCTTACCATATTTGCAATTCGTTGCATGAGTTGCAGGTCAATAGAAGATTCAAGCAAGGCGAGAGATTCCTAAATGTTGGAGATGGAAGACCAGTTTTAGTTCTAGCTTTAGGAATTTTGAAACTTATATTTGAATCTCATACCATTGTTCTTAGTGATTGTCATTTCTGTCCTAGTTTCTTTTTAAATATCATTTCTGTAGGCCTTTTGGCCATGAACAATTATGAAATTTTAATAAAAAAATGA
Organism: Cocos nucifera; assembly: GCA_006176705.1. Lineage (NCBI taxonomy): Eukaryota > Viridiplantae > Streptophyta > Magnoliopsida > Arecales > Arecaceae > Cocos > Cocos nucifera. The sequence goes on from QRFJ01000268.1 coordinate 753,068, forward strand.
GTTTGTAATGTTATTATGAATGGTGTTACTGCTTTCTGTGGATAATTGAATAATAGTGTATATATGTTATCACAACTTGTTAATGTAGTCTATTCTACTAACAAGCACCCTAGATTAGATAGTGTATCAGATATCTACTTATGGCACTATAGACTAGATCATATAAATAAGAACAGGATAAATAGGTTGACTCAAGATGGAATCCTCGAAGTTAGTGATTATGAATCACTTCCAACCTGTGAGTCCTCTCTTCTTCGTAAAATGACCAAGTTACCTTTTACTAAAAAAGATGAGAGAGCCAATGAGCTCTTAGATCTAGTACATACTGATGTATGTGGACCAATGAGCACAAGTGCCAAAGGTGGATATGTCTACTTCATCACTTTCACAGATAATCTATCCAGATATAGATATGTCTATATGATGAAACATAAGTCAGATTTTTTTAAAATATTCAAATGATTCTAGAGTGAAGTAGAAAAATATACTGAAAAAAGTATTAAAACTCTTCGATCTGACCGAGAAGGAGAATACCTTTCTGGTGAGTTTCTCACATATCTAGGAGAGAATGAAATTCTCTCCCAATTAACTCCTCCTAGAACACCATAGTATAATGGTGTGTCTAAAAGGAGAAATCAAATTTTGTTAGACATGGTCCAATCCATGATGGAATTTGCTAGCTTGCCGATATACTTCTGGAGATATGCACTCGAATCAGCTTGTTATCTATTAAATAGAATTTCAAGTAAGTCTGTAGTTAAAACCCCATATTAGATATGGACAGGGCATAAGCCAGCACTTTCACACCTTAGGGTTTAGGGGTGCCCAGCTTATGTCAAACTGTTAGTTACAAATAAACTAGGACCTAGGTCTGACAAGTGTACATTCATAGGGTACCCAAAAGAGACCAAAGGATACTATTTCTACCATGTTGATGAACAAAAGGTGTTCGTCAGTCTTCGGATAACCTTTTTGAGAAAGGAGTTCCTTGGTGAAGGAACTGTTGCCTCTAAGGTTGAACTTGATGAAGTTCAATAGGTAGAAAGACCAACACAGAATGTTGAACCTAAGTTGAATTTGATCAGATCAAATTCGAAGCCTAGTGAATCCGCACCATTAAGACGATCCGGTAGAGTACCGTGCCATTTGAATAGATACTATGGATTCTTGGTCTAGGATGGTGATCCCATCGAACTCGATGAGAACAATAAGGACCCGATCACTTATATGAATGCGATGCAGAGATCCGACTTTGAGAAATGGCTAGAAGCCATGAGATCCAAAATAAATTCCATGAAGGTCAGTGATGTATGGGTATTAGTTGATCCACCTGAAGGGTTTAAACCCATTGGGTGTAAATGGATCTTCAAAAGAAAGAGGGGCGTAGGCGGAAAGGTGGAGATCTACAAAGTCCGTCTAGTTGCCAAGAGGTATCGTCAGCATTATGGTATTGACTATGATGAGACATGCTCTCCTGTGGCAATGCTAAAGTTCATTCGGATCATGCTTGCCATTACTATCCATCTGGACTGTGAGATCTGGCAGATGGATGTGAAGATAGCTTCCTAAATAGAGAGCTGATCGAAGAGGTGTAAATGATACAATTTGAAGAATTCACATCCACAGATGAGTCCAAGGTGTGCAAGCTTCAGAGATCTATTTATGGATTGAAGCAGGCATCTCGAAGTTGGAACATGCATTTTGATAAAGTGATCAAAATATTTGGCTTCATTAAGAATGGAGAAGAACCCTGCATTTACAAATGGGCAAATGGTCCAGCAGCGATATTACTTATTTTGTATGTGGATGACATTCTCTTAATCGAAAATGATATCTCCATACTATAAGAAATAAAAGTCTGATTGTCATCACAGTTCTCCATGAAGGACTTGGGTTAAGCATCCTATATTCTAGGGATGAAGATCTATAGGGATAAATCTAAAAGGATGCTTGGTATATCTCAGTCCACATATATAGAAACTATGCTGAAGATGTTCGGTATGGAGAATTCTAAAAAGGACTATCTTTCGATAGGCCAAGAAATTTCTCTCTAAGAAGAATTGTCTGATAACTCCTGAAGAGAGAGTGTATGAGTAGAATTCTATATGCTTCAGTAGTGGGGTCTATTATGTATGCAATGACATGTATGAGATCAAACGTGGTATACTCACTCGAAGTGATGAGTAGATACAAGTCTGATCCTAGAGAAAATTACTGAAAGATGGTTAAAACCATCCTTAAGTATTTGAAAAATACTAAGGATCAATGGTTGGTTTATGATAAGTCAGATCTAAAGCTTATCGGGTTTACAGACTCTAGCTTTCAATCTGACCATGATGACAGTAAAAGTGTATCGGGGTATATCTTTACTCTATATGGTGAAGCCATCTATTGGAAAAGTTTTAAGCAACATATAATGGCTGACTCTATTTGTGAAGCAAAGTACATGGCAGCATCAGATATAGCAAAGAAAGCTGTGTGACTAAGGAAGTTCATCACCAAGCTTGGAGTAGCACCCTCCATTGATGGTCTAGTCCTGCTCTATTGTGACAGCATTGGCGCCATAGCTCAAGCAAAGGAACCAAAGGCACACCAGCGGACAAAGCATATTTTGTGCCGCTTTTATTTGGTCTGTGAGATCGTGGATTGTGGTGACGTCGACCTTCAGAAGATTGACAGATACGAGAACCTAGCCAATACCTTCACTAAAGCCCTGGCAATCAAAGAGTTTGACAATCATAAGTCATAAATGGATATTAGATACTATGCCGAATGGCTTTAGGATAAGTAGGAGTTATTGAAAATTGTATCCCAAAGCCAATCGTCAGTCTATTGATGGTTGAGCTATTTTATAATTATAATTAATTTATTAATTAATAAAATTATTTTGGCATCTTTTTCATCATAAGTTTACATCTTCTAATGAACTCTATTATTGTGATGAAGTCCTTAGGACTGTTTAGTTTTGATAAAGAGAGGATTTATCGATTAGTCCTTAAATTTATTCACGATCAAATGATAGGTTGTTAATTAGGACAATAGCATCTATCGAGCATAGGTCGCTATATGCCATATAGGTTGGCTATCCTCTTAACTAAGGAGTGTGGAGACATTGGTATGGCATACAGATGAGATGTATGGGTATATCTTCATTGAACATGACCAACTCCAGAGCATTCTATTGTCGAGAATGTCTCTGATGGGATATAGGTATAAATATCCCTTAGACCTGAGATCACCTTAGTGACTTGCAAGCAACTTACTGTGCTTTGGTATCAGACTATCTAAATTTCTAATTTAGCAATGGAAGGCTTCTAGGCACAGTCAAGTACTTGCAAAGTCGGAGTGTAATCAAGATGGAATTAACCACTCCAAAAGTTGGAGAAGAATGTATCACTATATTTCATTATAGCAAAACCTTAGCTAGGATAATCCATCAGATGTATTTGATATTTTAAAATACAATGTGGACAACCAGATCAGAGTTGATAGTTGAACTCTAAGGTGTTATATGAGCATTATGGTCAAGGGGATGAATTATATGAAAACTATATCCACTTGGGTTCTAAGGATGGTGTTCTACACCTTTGACCTATCCGACCGTCGGACATCATTGTTAGATGGTCACTTCGATTGGTATAAAAAATTATTTCTATACTACCGACTTAGGTTTGAACTTATGAGTTCACATACATTAGAGCTTATGATCTGATCAGATGGTTAATCAATGATTAAGAATCATTCTAGGGTTAAACAATCAATACGATTGGTATTTAACCTAGTGCAAGTGTTGTAGGAGGATCGATTAGCAATTAGATTGCTAATTGACTTAATTTGATTAAGCCAATAGACTGAGATTAAACTTAATTAAATATAATTTAATTAGATTTAGTTTGAGCTTGATTGGATCAAGTTCAATTGGTTTATTGGATAAACCAAGTGCAAGGAAGAACTAGTCCTAGTCTAACTAGGACTTGAATTAATCCAATTTTTTAATTTGATTAGAAAATAAATTAGAATTAAATCTAATTTAATTTAATTTAATTAAGTTTTTAAATGAGTTAGGGTCTTATTTAGTTAGGTAGTTTTAATCTTGATTTTATTTGGTTAAAAGATCTTATTTGACCAAGTTAAAACAGTAGTCCTAGTGTGACTAGGACTCCCTATCACTTGCACCACTTAATCGTCACGCCCGATGCCCTTTTCATTTTATTTATTATGTAAAAATTTTCCACTCCCATGGCTTCTCACGCTCTCTTTTTCTCCTCCTTTTCTCATAAGGCAATTTGTCGGAAGACTAAGTCAAAAGAGGAGTTAGTTTTGCTTAGGATTCTATGAGATAGAATCCTTGTTGACCAAAACACCTTCCCTTAAGTGTCGCCCCCTCTTTTAATTAATTCTTCTCTTATTTCATGAAAATAATCTCCTTTTTTATGTGCCCTCCCTTGCTGGTCCATGCTAATAATTATGGAAACTTCCCATGTTTGGATATTCCTAGTCTAGGATTTTGATCTAACTTGGACTCTTCTTTTTTTCTTTTCATTGGATGAATTTTATTCTAATTATTTCTTAGAATATAGAGCTTTAGGAGATATTTGGGGTGTGCAAAAATCAGAGGAAGAGGGTCCTTGGGCATGGGGGTTCCATAGGCACCAAACTAGGTGTCTAGGTGAGAGAAAAGAGAAGAAGAAGAGGATCTTCTTCTAGGGCTGTTTTATTTTCAATCTCTCCTCCTTTTTTGAGTTTTCTTTAAGAGAGTCTCTGATCAATAAACTTTCATCTTCCTTCTCATATTTTAGAGAATCCAAATTTTGAAGAAGAGAGCATCGGATCGACCATCGAAGAAGGATCAGCACAGTACTAGCATGTTGTACTGATTTCCTGCATCAGACTTCAGATCAGAGATCGTAGGCTCGTGTGGATGACTCCTAGAGGTCAGATGCATGTGCGGCTGATAACTTTATCCTTAAGTCCAGATTAGCAAGTTAGAATGTCTAACTTGCTCAGGTAATAGATATGATTTATAAACTTCATACCTACATTTGATGTAGTATAAATCTAGGTTGATTTGATCAACCTTTTACTTTCTTATTTAATTTTAATTTTTGAATTAATATCATGCCTTAATCATATAATAGATCTGAATCTAGGTGTTTACATACTTATTTAAATAAATATTTAATTTATTTAAGTCTTTTGCTGCAATATCTTGAAAAGGTTTTCAAGATCTACCTATAAAACCCTAGATCTGATTTTTTTTTAAGGATAAATCCTATTTTTCCAGACCTGGTTTGTTCAGATCTGATCGGATCAAGAGATATATTTCAAAATTTTTTCTCTTTGATCCAAATCAGATCTAAGATGTTTCAGTTTCATCTTTATTATTCTAATAATAAAAACAAAATATAGATAAATTAAATCATATTTAATTTATCTTGATGTAGGATAATCCTATTGCCCGTTGATGATCCTGTATGCAGTGGAAGGTTCTGGATCTAGCCACGCAAGTGCCTAGCCTCTACTGGTATCCACTCAGGCTAGATCTGAAGATCCTCTTTTTCTCTATCATATCTCCAAAAATCAGATCTAGATCTGATTTGGAGGATCTTCAAAACACCTTTTGAAGATCAGCAGTTGTCCTTTGCAGTAGTGCAGCCTTCTAGCCTTCTATCGCCTTTCTCTTATCTAGATTGCACCAACTAAGATCCCAAACTCCTTTAGGCATGGAGAGGAGAGGGAGAAGGTGGACTTGGCATGGAGGAGGAGAGGAGAGGCAGCCTTGGGGCGTGGGAATTTTTAATGCTCTTTGAGTTGGACGCAAGATCATATTTATAGACTATGCATGATCCAACTCCTCTTCTTCCCAACCAATCATAATCCTTTGTGAAATCAGATTTAAATCTGATTGGTGGGAATAGAGTCCCTTGGATTCTTCCTTAGATGGCATCTAAGATCAGTCAAACTTGGTTCTTAGGAGAAGTCTAATCAGAATCCAAAAAGGAGATGGAGTCCCTGTCCAATAGGGACTCCTGGGTGCCTCAAACTTGGGCACACACCAAGGGTGGCATGCACCCTCCTCCTTGCCAGGTTCTGGTAGGGGGATAGGCCCCCACCAGCTCTCCAATAGGTGCATGACATATGGACAGAAGTCAAAGTATCAATGGTTAACATTTGATCAGTCAAAGGTCAACTTTTGACTAAAGTCAAACGACGAGAAATGGCAGGTGACCAAAAATGGCAGGTATTGTCTTACAAAATAAGACAACTCTTTTCTAACCTAGACAAGCTTCAGTCAGACCAAGTGAAGGCCTCTAAATGAGCATAAACTTTTTTGACTCAGTCAGGATAACTATTTATGATAGTAAAAGAAGAACGTTAGGTTTAATCGAGTGCTAGTACGATTCTCTTGAACCTAATTGAATCTCATTCAGATCAATTGAACTGGATCAGTTCAATTGATAATCACCAAATTTAAAATCTTGTTTGTGTGACCCAGTTAGGTTCAGTTCTGTATGGTAATGGTGAAGAGAAATCCTAATTTCCCGATCCAAGTTCATTCAGACCTGATCAGATCAAGAGATATATTTCAAATTTTTTTCTCTTTGATCTATATCAAATCTAGGATATTTCAGATCTGATTCTTATTATTTTAATAAATAAAATAAAATAAGGATAAATTAAATCAAATTTAATTTATCTGATTTGGGTAATCCTATTACCTTGTTGATGATCCTGTTTGCAGCTGAAGGTTCTGGATCTAGCCACGCAAGCGCCTGGCCTCTATCGGTATCCACTCAGGCTAGATCTAGAGATCCTCTTCTTCTCTATCACATCTCTAAAAATCAGATCTGGATCTGATATGGAGGATCTTCAAAACTCCTTTTGAAGATCAGCAGTCGTCCTTTGCAGCAGTGCAGCCTTCTAGCTTTAACTCGTCTTTCTTTGATCTAGATCGCACCAACCAAGGTCCAAAACTCCTTTTGGACATGGAGAGCAAGGGGAGAAGATGGTTTTGGTGTGGAGGAAGAGGGAAGAGGCAGCCTTGGGGTGCGGGGTTTCTCTTCTCATCAGAATCTGAGTTGGGCACGGGGTCTTATTTATAGACTGACTGTGATCCAACTTCTCTTCTTCCCAACCAATCACAACTCCTTGTGAAATCAGATCTAAATCTGATTGATGGGAATAAAGTCCCCTGGATTACTCCTTAGAGGGCGCCTAAGATCAATCAAAGTTAGTTCTTAGGAGAACTCTAATTAGAATCCAAAAAGGAGATGGAGTCCTTATCCAACAAGGACTCCTAGGCGCCTCCAACTTGGGCACACGCCAAGGGTGGCGTGCACCCTCTTCCTTGCCAGGTTCTGGCAGGGGGACAGGCCCCCACCAGCTCTCCAATAAGTGCATGACATGTGGTCAAAAGTCAAAGTGTCAATGGTCAATGTTTGACCAGTCAAAGGTAGACTTTTGACCAAAGTCAAAGAACAAGAAATGGCAGGTGACCAAAAATGGTAGGTAATGTCTTACAAAATAAGACAATCTTTTCTGACTTGGACAACCTCCAGTCAGACCATATGAAGGCATCTGATTGAGCACAAACTCCTTTGGCTCAGACAGGACAACTTATTTATGATAGTAAAAGAAGAACGTTAGGTTCAATCGAGTGCTAGCACGATTTTCCTTGAACCTAATTAAATCTCATTCAGATCAATTGAACTAGATCAGTTCAATTGATGATCACCAGATTCAAACCCTTGTTTGTGTGACCCAGTTAGGTTCAGTTCTGTATGGTAATGGGATATGTCATGATCTCTATCATCGACATCATCGAAACTCCTTTCGATGGATCATAACTCTTCTGATTCGAACAGCTAGAATGATCGATCATCTAAATCATTCTAATTGCTCCCAAAATCCACCAGTGACACCTAGCAGTATATGGTGGCAACCCATCAGAGCTGAATGTGAACCTCTTGGTGCAGCTATCCTGTGTGATTCAGTTCTTCTATCTTGAGCCCCGATCAGATTAGGGTTAAGGTAAACTCGTCAAACCCTAGTCTCTGTCATATGATATAATCATTCGATTTGAGTCCAATGTGAAAATCTAAATAGAAACTCTTTCTATTATTTCACTCTGCCATGGCCATGGGCTTCTGGACTTGATTCTCATGATTATCATAGGGCTGCTCCTCTACCACCGAGGTAGATAGATTCCATCTTGATGCCATCCAGTTCCTACAATGAACATGCTATAGCCAACATACACCTCAGGGTTCCATATGGCTAGGAGACCGAGTAATGGTGTAGTCAAACTATAACACCCTCAAGGTGAACTGCCGATGCATCTCAGGTCAAAGAACCAGACACACTACTGCAGCATCGAGTCAGTCATTGACGAGAAGGTAGACTTCCTAATGACTACTCGAGGTGGTCACGCTCAGTGCCCTCGTTCTCTAACGAGTACCTTTACTCTCGCTCCGATGTCTCCACACCATAGACTCAAGACTCATCTACTAAAGAGAAGCGATTGTACACCAACCTTCCGGATCAATCACCATCCTTATGATGATCCTATGGTCGGGAGCATTTTATGAGTTAACAATGATTATTCATGTCTTAAATTTTCAACTCTTGAAAATATGAATTATCATTACCATTAACTCAAAGGATGTATCACAGACACTAAATACACATATGTGATAGAAAATAATCCCATTTTATTGATTATTAGTCAAAATTATAATTTTGCCCCTAGAAGTGTATTACAAGTGTCAGCCAATTCTGGCTTCTAGGGCACATATATCTAACAATCTCCCACTTGTCCTAAAGCCAATTGGCTACAAGTCTAAGTCCCATCTTCTCAAGGTGGGCTTCGATCTTCTGCTGGCCCAACGGCTTTGTAAGTGGGTCTGCCACATTATCTGTGGAGTTGACTCTCTTGACCTCGACGTAACCCTTTTCGAGGTAATCGCAAATGAGGTGGTATCACCGTTTGCTTGGAACTCTTCCAGCCGACAGCACCACCATTGCACACAAACAGACTCCCAGATGTCGACTTTCGATCATCTATATCGGACATGAAATCCGAGTCTGTGTATCCCTGGACTTGGAGTTCTCCATTACCAAAGACCAACATCATATCCTTAGTTCTTCTCAAGTACTTAAGGATACATTTCACAGAAGTCCTAGTGTTCTTCACCTGGATTTGACTGATATCTACTTGTGACACTCACAGCATGGGCTATATCAGGTCGTGTACATAGCATGGCATACATGAGGCTCCCTATTGCAGAAGCATAAGGGATCTTGCTCATGCGTTCTATTTCCTCAGGTGTGCTAGGGGCACATCTTCTTGGAAAGATGAATACCATGTCTGAAGGGTATTAATCCCCTCTTAGAGTTTTCCATACTAAACCTCTTTAGTACTTTCTCTATGTACATCTTCTGTGAAAGTCCTAGCATCCTATTCGGTCTATCCCTATAGACCTTAATTTCTAGAATAAAGGATGCTTCACCTAGGTCTTTCATGGAGAATTCCTTGGACAATCCACATTTTGACTGTCGT
>QRFJ01000269.1:0-151320 GCA_006176705.1 Cocos nucifera
TTTCGCAGATGCTGTCCAGAATCTCAGACTAATTTTTTGGAAGATGTGGTAGACGAGAAAGAGGATCTCGCAAAATCTAGTCCAAATGGATACCGGAAGAGGCCAGGCACTTGCATGGCAAGATCCAAAATCTTTCGCTGCTCACAGGATCATCATCGGATAATAGGATTACCCACTTCGAGATAAATTAAATTTGATTTAATTTATCTAATTTTATTTTAATTATTAAAATAATAAGAATTAGATCTAAAATATCCTAGATCTAATTCAGATCAAAGAGAAAAAATTTTGAAATATATCTCTTAATCTGATCAAATCTGAACGAACCTGGTCCGAAAAATCAGGATTTTCCTTCAAGTTTTATTGGTATGTGATCGTGAAGGATGTTAGAGATATATTCTTGACTTGTTTGAAGTCATGGGATCAAGTGGATTCAAGATGAATTTTGAGAAGTTCGACGGTAAGAGAAACTTTAGCCTATGGTAGCAAAGAGTAAAGGACTTGTTGGTTCAGCAGAGGATCTATAAGATCTTGACAAAAAAAAGGTCGAAAAAGATCAGTGCTGAGGATTGAAAAGAGTTGGAGGAAATTACTTTTAGCACAATTCGGATGTGCTTAGCCAATCAGGTTTTACCCAAGGTTTACACAGAGACTACGGTAATGGGGCTCTGGGAGAGATTGGAGAACACATACATGGGGAAGAACATGACAAATAAGCTATAATTGAAGAAATAGCTATATAGTCTGAGGATGTCCGAAGGCAGAGATCTTATTGCACATATCCAAAGGTTCAATCAGATGTGTTCTGAGGTGATGAGTTTGAATGTGAAGATCAACGAGCAGGATCGAGTATTGCTGCTCTTATGTTCTCTCTCAGGTTCGTATGATGGTCTCATAACAACTCTAGTTTATGGGAAGGAGATCCTAAACTATGAAGAGGTTGTTGGTGTGCTCAGATCAAATGAGCAAAAGATGAAGATCTGCAAGGGAGATCCTAAGTATGAGATCTTGGCTGTGAACGAAAAACAAGAAAGATCAAATGAGAAGATAAGAAAAAAATCTAAGGACAGATCAAAGTCTCGCGATCAGAGAAAGATGATATTGAAATATTATAAATGTCATCAACCTGGACACCTGAGGAGAGATTGTCCTCTTTTGAGATCAGAAAAAGAAAAGGCCAGCAAGGAAGATGATACAGCTTCTGTGAGTAGTAAGAAGATCTACTAGTTGCATCAGATGGATCCACAGAGTGCAATACTATGTGGATATTAGATTCAGCATGCTCGCACCACTATACTTCTCATCGAAAGTAGTTTGCTACCTACCAGAAGGTCGATGGTGGAAGTGTCAGTCTTGGAGATGATCATCTATGCAAAGTAGCTAAAATTGGCTCTATCAGGATGAGGATGTACGATGGGATCATTCGTACATTATCAAATATCAGGCATGTATCGGAGTTAAAAAAGAATTTAATTTCTTTGGGCTACTTAGAGAAGCAGGATTATACTTTTAGTAGCCAGGCTGGGAGTAGATGTCTGAAAATTTTTAAGAGAGCTTTGGTGGTGATGAGAGGTAGAAGACTAAGCAACAATCTTTACAGAATGAAAGACTCAGTGGTAAATGATAGTGCAGAGGTGCTAGCAGCAGCACATGATGAGCAGATTTTATATCGATTGTGGCACTATCGGATGGATCATATGAGTGACCGTGGGCTCATAGAACTAAGTAGAAGAGGTATGATCCCAGTCCTGAAGAAGAAATACATGGATCTTTATAAGCCGTGTATCTTTGGCAAACAGCATAGGATGAAGTTTGCTAGAAGTACTAAGCGTAGGGAGGGAGTGCTGGATTTAGTGCACTCGAATGTGTGGGGATCAGCTCCTGTATCAGCTAGAGGTTGGGCAAAATACTTTATTACTTTCATTGATGATTTCTCAAGGAAAGTATGGGTTTATCTGATCAGAAAAAAATCAGAGGTGTTTACCCGGTTCAAAGCCTAGAGAGCTGAAGTAGAGAAGAAGTCAGGGAGACAGATAAAGTATCTAAGGTCAGATAATGGAGAGGAGTATACTAGTCTGGAGTTTAGGAGGTACTATAAGAAAAATGGTATCAAATGCCATTACACGGTGAGGATGACTCTTCAATAGAATGGTGTCACGGAGAGGATGAATCGGACACTGATCGAGAAGGCATGAAGTTTGAGGCTGCAGACATCACTCCCAAAGTTCTTTTGGGGTGATGCTCTAACTTTTTCTTATTTTTTTATGAATAGATCCCCTCATTATAAGCTGAATGGAGGCATTCCAAAAGAGGTCTGAAATGAAAAGAAGATGGAGCTTGGCCACTTAAAAGTCTTTGGTTGCACAGTCTATGCACATATGGAAGCAATCGAGAGGAGCAAATTGGATCCAAAATCTCAAAAGATGACATTCATAGGGTATCCATAAGGAGTCAAGGGGTACCTGCTGTAGAACTCTCAAGCATAGAAGTCAGTGATCAATAGAGATGTTATCTTTGATGAGAAGAGCATCTTGAGGAGATCTGGGATAGATGAAACTGGAGAAATAAAGGTAAACTACGGTGGCCAGTCAGAGAATGATGGCATGCAGGTTACATCCACTTACAAGAGTGTTCCTGTTGAGGTGGAGCTGGGCCAAAAAATATTATCTCAGATTGAAAATCAGCATGGAAGGCTAGCAGTTCAGACAGATGTGCAGGAGCAGCCACAGACATCAGACAGAGATATGTCAGTAGGAGTGGCTTTGCACAAGCTCTAGCATACTATTAGGAGATCGATTAGATATGGCATTAATGAGGTTATCTTCTATGCACTCATCATTGTTAATGAAGATCCAAAGAATTATGCAGAGGCCATGGAGAGTGAGGATCATGATTCATGGATGTAGACCATGATGGAGAAGATGGAATCACTTGAGAAGAATCAGACATGGCAGCTGGTGGATCTTCTAGAGGATGCTCGACCTATTAGCTCAAAGTGGATGTTCACAAAGAAAGAAGTACCTTCAGAATAAGGTGGAATCAGATTCAAAGTAAGGCTGGTAGCAAAAGGATACTCACAAAGGGAAGGGATTGACTACACAAAAATTTTCTCTCCTATGGTGCGTCATACTCTATTCGATTTTGCTGTCACTGGTGGCACAGCATAATATGAACAGTTGGAATAGATGGACATGAAGATGGCCTTCCTTCATGAAACTTTGGAGGAAAGAATCTACATGAAGCAGCCAGATGGTTTTATGAAGATAGGACAGGAAGAAAATGTATGTTTGCTCACGAAGTCTTTGTATGGCTTGAAATAATCTCCTCGTCAGTGGTATCGAAGGTTTGATAGCTTTGTCTTGAGCCTGAATTTCAGTAGATATGAACATGATTGTTGTATCTACGTCAAGAATGTAGATGAGGAGGATGTCCTGTACCTATTATTGTATATAGATGATATGCTTATAGTCAGTAGAAGCATGGATGCTGTGAAAAGGTTGAAAAGAATATTATTATTTAAATTTGAGATGAAAGATTTGGGTCCAGTTGAGAAAATCCTTGGAATGAAGATTTGTGGAGATAGGTACAAAGGAGTGCTCCATTTGTCATAAGAAAAGTATATCTAAAAGATTTTGGAGAGATTTGGAATGGAGAAGGCCAAACCTACAGAGACACCATTGCCGAGCCATATGTCTCTCTTCAAGTTATAGTGCCCCCAATCAAAAGAGGAGAGAGAGTATATGAAATAAGTTTTTTATGCCAATGCTATAGGCAGTGTGATGTACACTATAGTGTGCTGTAGATCAGATATAGCACATGCTGTGAGCACGGTTAGTAGATACATGGCTAACCCTGTAAAGGAACACTGAAAAGCATTGAAATGGATATTGAGATTCTGCATGGAACAAAAAATTATGGTTTGGTATTTGGTGGGCAGTCGAAAGGATTTGGAGAATAATCTATGAAGATGTGTGAAGCTTCAGATCCTCTAGAAGGATTTGTTGATACAAATTATGCTATGATCTTAATACAAGGAGGTCTACTACTGGATACCTCTTCTGCATATATGGTGGATCGATGTCTTGGAGATCAATTCTTCAACCAGTTACGGCCTTGTCTACCACAGAGGTCGAGTACATTGGAATAATAGAGGCTGGAAAGGAAGTTCTTTAGCTTAGGAGGCTAATTGATGAGTTAGGGGTGGAGCAGAGCAAGGTTACACTATTCAATGATAGTCAGAGTGCTCTGTTATTGGCATAGAATCCAGTCTATCATGCACGCACAAAGCATATAGATGTGAGATACCATAGGATCAGAGAGCTGGTAGAAGAAGATGAAGTAGAACCGATGAAGGTGCATACCAAGGAGAATCAGTCTGATACACTCACGAAGGTACTTTCCAAAGATAACTTTCAGAGATGTGTGGCACAGATGGGTCTGTTGAGAAAAGATGAGTTTACAAGAACTTGAAAGCACCAAGATGGAGAATGTGAGCTCAAAAGTGGCACTCCTAAGTCTTAAAAACATGAGAAGATAGATCATGAAAAGACAGGAGTGAGTCGGAAGAAGAATCAATCTCAATAGTAAAATTCAGAAACTAGATCGACTCACTCCGAGACTGAGCCAGCTTAGTTGAAAACTGGGTCGGCTCAGTTCAGGACTGGATCGGCTAGGTCTCAGAGAAAAATTTAGACAGAGAGCAGCATTTTTGGACTATTGGCACGGTACATAACTGGGTTGGCTCAGTCTGTCTTAGAGAAAAACTCAGATAGAGAGCAGCATTTTTGGGCTATTGGTATGGTACACAACTGGATCGACTCATCCCAGACTGAGCCGATCCAGTCGCAGGTTAGCCGGCTCAGTCTAAAATTGGACCGACTCAGTTTTCATGGATTATTAATTTATGTACGTGGTTGTTTGGATTTAGCTATGAGCTTGGGCCTGATCCTTTATAAAGTATATATACTAAAAATAGGTCAAGATTATAAGAGTGCTGAAATATACTAAATAAAAGCTTTTTTTTTTCAAAAATCTTTTTTTCTTTTTTTCTTTATTTTTTGATTTATTTGATCGTACTTTCATAAAGATCTTTGAGAAGTACTTTCTTATTACTTGGCTAATCATCGATGGTCACGTCGATCAGTGTGGGAAGAGCATTGATTTCCAACATAAAGATGATCCTTCGATTCTTATTTCTAATTTTGCCTGGAGTACAACCATCTTGATTAACCCTTGAGTCTAATACACATTCAAAATCATCATATAGGTTTACTATAATCCAATATGAATTAAATCTTAATTTTCATATCAATTTAATTAGATAATTCCAAATCAAAATCTTGAAAGTCAAAAAAAAAAAAATCAGGTGCTTCGTCAAGTTAGGACTTAAAATATATAAGTAAAACCAACTCAATCATCTCTTCTAAAGTTTCTTCCATCGAAATCATTAACATCTATCAAAATTTTTCTATAACAATCATATGCAAACCTCTTAATGCAATACCAGATTTTATCAAGGACCTTAATAGTAAGGATAAAATAACTCCAAATTAGTTCATAAATTTTAAATTATGATTTGATGCTTGTTGTTATAGCATAAATAAAAAATAAATCAATTTTATTTTTGATTAGAATAGTGGTGAGTCGGGTATTGATTTTCTCGAGGATTAAAGGCTAAGTTATGTTCGATTTTAATTAAAAATAAAATTTTAATTTAATTTATAAAGTAAAAATTTAAAGAAATAAATTAAAAAAATAATTTAAATTTTAGTAAATTAAAATAAAAAAAGTAAATACTTAATTAATTAAGATTTTAGAATTAATTAAAGATATGTAGAAAAAGTTGTTTAGGATTTTAGTTCCATCTTTCAGTATTCAAGACTATAATTGATTCATGCAATCTTTTCATTATCAACATGCAATCTTATGAGATATCTGTTCCTTTGATCTAATTCTAACATAACTTATTCTATCAAGTATGGATTATATGTAATATGATCATGACCCATCTCACAGACATAGATTATTTAGATGATGTGTTCAAAGAATAAGAACATAAATCTTAATTAATTCTTATAATTCATCCTAATCAATTTAAGTACAGACCATAACTTTCTACGATCATAATTTATCTTCTTAGTTATAAATTACAAGAAAAATAAATATTAAAGCATAAATAAGAAAAGTATGTAAAAGATAAATAAAAAAATTTTATTACTCAATAAAAAGATAAACAAGATTCAAATTACAAACTCTCATACTGAAAGCTTTTCTTACTTTTCAAGACATGAGATCTTTAGCTATACATGATTTTGGTCTTTCTAGCTTTCGGCATATTCAGACCTCTCAGATAAAGAAAAAGAAAGATGAAAGAAAGAAGAAAGATGAAGAGAAGAGAGGAGAAGAGAAGGGAGAAAGAAGACCTATTCTAGGGTTTAGAGGAGATAGGAAGAAAGAAAGGAGGAAGAAGAAAGGGCTTAAAGAGGGGCTAATCCCCCAAGGGAAGGTTTCTTTCTATTTTGGTGGTGTAGAAAAGGCTTCAATAAAGAAAAAATAGTAATTTTTGAGTTCTACCCGAACTTAAATTAGAGTTTAAATCAAATTCCATCACCCAGTATATTCTTGGCCATCAAATGCTGATCAAATGATCCAAAAATCATCCAAAATCTTCCACCCAACCTTTAATTAAGAGTCTATATCATCTCTAGCAGTTGGATCAACTTCATCAAGGGTTAATGGCCATTGGATTACGCATAGAAAGCCTAAAGGAGTCTTGATCAAAATCAGCTTCGTTCACACCTGTTGGATGGTGATCGGTAGCATCGTCAATCATTAGAGGGTGCAAAAGGAGCTGAAGGAGTCCTAGATCAAACCAGCCTATTCCCCACCATTGGATCATGACCATTGGACCATTGGATGGCATCCAACGGCATCTAGAAAGTCTTTGAATTAGCTAGCATTTCGCTCCTACTATTGGATCTTGACCAGCTAAGATCCCAGCCGCACAATGGTGCAAAATGCCTGACCCTATCATGCACCACATCAAGACCAGGTTCACTGCTTGGATTTCACCTCTTATACGCCATGTGAAATTTGACATCTGCCTGATGTCAGTGGCTGCTAGGTCAGGTCGATTTCATGCATGGTTTGCTATCAGGTCAGGATGGTCTGAATCATGTTTTTCTCTGAGCTGGTTCAGTCTGAACTGACTGGCTTCTTTTTTTATTATTTTTTCATTTACCAACTTTTGGTATTTATTTCTTCTCCATTTTAACTCTGATTTATGTTAAATTTAATTCATTTTAATCCATAAATTGAGCTCTTTACATTGATGAGCTTTTATTCCTATAAAATATAAATAAAAATATTAATTTTTAAATAAATATTAATTTAATATATATTTTAATATTTTTATTAATATATTTATGATAGTTATCACATCCTTCAACTTAAGTTTTACTCGTTCTTGAGTAAAAAGAGAAAATTAAAAGGATGTACCGACTCAATAAGATATAAAAGTTTCTTCAGATCATTTTAAAGTCTGTTAATATCTAGTTAAAGAATTAAAAAATGCATCATCGGATTATTAATTTTATCCCAAATAGTGGTTAAGTGAAGAACATAAAATTTTAGAGTTTTTCCTCGACCAACTTCTAACTTTTATTCTTTAAATTCTTTATCTTTAGTATGGGCTAAAGTATTATTAATTTTATCCCAAATAGTGGTTAAGTGAAGAACATAAAATTTTAGAGTTTTTCCTCGACCAACTTCTAACTTTTATTCTTTAAATTCTTTATCTTTAGTATGGGCTAAAGTATATTATATATATATATATATATATATATAATATATATATATATATATATATATATATATATATATATATATATATATATTACAACCAATGCAATGTTTTAACTCCTTAAGCCTTCTATTTAATTCTTGTAGCGAGCTTTGGACCAATGACTCCCAAATCAATTGTCTTTAGGATATTAGGTATAGAACACCCCTCAAGCTTACTAACTCGAGTCAAATAGGCTACGAATTAAAACTAGCTGCATAACAAGCTTTTTCACAGTGCCCACTTTTTAATGAATATCATTGCTTACTTAGACAAAGAGATCCAATTACTTGATAAAAGACCAATATTTAGAACTCACCTTTTTTTTTATTTTTATTTTTTTCATTCATATCCGTATAAAGTATATTTTTTATTAATATAAATAGGAAGAAGATTTTAGAATTATTCAAAAAATTATTTTATTATAGATCTAATCATTTATTAGATTTTCTTAATAATTGAATTCTTAGCATTTTAAAAATTCTCCAGACCATTAATCAATTATCGATTAAAATGCTTGATTAACTTGAAATTGAGATGAAATTGGGTACATAAGATTAATTATTACTATAACCGAGGACTTAGTATTTTTATTTCTCTTCTCCCCCTAACTTAATTTTCATTGTCCTTAATGAAGGAGAAAAATAGTGTGATATATAAATAGAAGAAAAAAAGAGTTCACCTAGCTTAATATGTTTCTAGGCTCGATCTGGGCTTTATTTGTTCTTTGTTCAGTGTGAGTCTATAGGTTCCCCCTAACTTAGATCTATAAAAAGAAAATTCAAATACAAAGAGTGGGTTGCCTTCCAGTAAGCACTAAGTTTAACGTCTTCAACCATACCCTATGAAAGAGTTTTACTTATCATCAACTTTAGTACGTCCTTCAGGTTTTCAAAAAGATAGAGCCAATTAGGAGACCTTATCATCATGACAATAAAATATTTATGGAATACTTTACAATGATTAAACTTAACCCGAATCAATAGAGTTGTTGGTGCGAAATCTGGTTGTCACTGGAATCAAGATTGGAATTGGAGAAGATGAGGTCGCCACCAGTGATCTGCAAAATAAGTTTCATCCAGAGTCGGAGGTGGTGGCTCTGGCAAGATCCTCCGATAATCAAGTCAGCTCTTTCGGTCAACAGAAATAGAGTGTTCGGAAAGATTTTAGCAAAATTTTTAGAAGAAGAATGAGAGCTTGGAGAAGAAAGCATATCTGAAGGATCCCTCATATAGGTAAAGTCCATAACAAACTGATAGTGACAGCTATAATCACTTGGAGTGGGCCGTTTAGGGCCACATAGGATTTGTTACGGAGGATCATGTCTGTTGTTGTAACGTGCTAGTCCGCTGGAGTCTGACAACTCAAGTTTGGATAAGATAGCCATAGGTAACGAAGAATTCTTAGCTAATACCATTTCAAAGGAGTTCGGTTGCTGAAGAAATCTGATGAAGGAGAAGTTTGGTAGGAGTCCGACTGAAGAAGTCCGATAGGAGTCCGACTGCTGAAGGAGTCTAACTGAAGGAGAAATCTAACAAGAGTCCGACTACTAAAGGAGTTCGACTGCTGAAGGAGTCCAGCTGAAGGAGAAATCTAGCAGAAGTCCGACTGCTAAAGAAGTCCGACTGAAGGAGAAGTCTATAAAGGAGACCAAAAATGAATTTGGTGGAAGCTCGTCCCTAGCCACTGATATCGGGTAGGCCAATTCAAAGGTCAAACATTCCGACCGAACTTCGATAGGAACGAATTTATCTTCAATAATAATTTTTCTACTTTTGAGTTCAAAATTCGAAAGAAGAAAATATGGATGCGACTGCCAAAGTTTTTTTCTTTTTTCGCATCTATCCGAAAGAGACATTTTGGCGTCTACCGCATTGGCTCTTAGGCTCATTAAATTCGAAATGACTTTAAGAAGATAGTCCTTCAAATTTTCTATCGTAACACTGCCCTAGGTAAACGTAATTAAAGACCTGCCTGTTGCCACTCTCCTGTCATGATGAGTGGGATGCGGTGGATACAAAATGGTCGAGTAAGATCTGCAATCATAACTGCCTCGGATTGTCCTTGGCAATTTAAGGCCTTTTTTCCTCCTTCAGAATTCATTCTTGTCTGAGTCTTCTTCCCTCTTGAGCCCTTGCCTTCTTTCTGCTCGAGGGCACTGGTTCTTTTCTACATCCTCTCTAATTTTTGGCACTCCTCTACTTGATTTTTGTTGCGCCCATCGCTTCTTTGCTCCTCTTAGTCAACTTATGTCAGCCTCCTATCATTTATTTTTGATTTCTCTAGCATCTTTTTTCTTCTTGCTCTTTTAGTTTCTCTGGTAGAAGTTTTTATAGTATGTTTTTTCTTGATTTTTGGGGGTTTTTTTAGAGTTTTATTTTGATTTGAATGTCTTCTGAAACCTCCCATTCCACCGATTCTTGGAGCTCGTTCAGACCTGCCTTCCTAGATTCTGCACCTCTGACCAAGGTTGAGCCTAGGAACATGTCTCACCAATCTTTTATTTTGGATATCCTTCCTTCGATTTTGACTCCAAACGATCTTTCATTGATCCGCATCCAATATGGGATTCCCCTCGAGTACGACCTCGAGCTCCCTGGGTGGGATGAACGTGCCAGCTCGCCTCCAATCGATTGATTTTGCCTATACTTAGAGACCTTACATGCTGGGCTTCGGCTTCCATTGTCCTCCTTTATAGTTGCCCTCTTCCAATTCTTGAACTTTTTCTTCACCTCCATTGTGCCGAACTCCTTTCGGTTCATGATAGATTTTCTTTTTCTCTGCCATCTGGCCAAAGTTTGGCTGGCCATCTCATTATTCCAAATTTTTTATACCTTCAAACGCCATCCTTCCGTAAAGAACTGATGATACTTCTCCCCTCAGTTCGGTAAGAAGGGGTTGCTGAAAGGTGCTCCTTCTTTCATTCATAACTAGAAGAAGAAGTACTTCTTCGTCTGATATCCAATTCTGCTGCTTGACCTTCCTCCTTAGGGCTTCCTTAGGGAATTCGTCCGTCGAGCCCCTAGCTTGGATGGAGACGACCTCGAGTCTTCTAATAGGCTCAAGGCGTACCGAGCTTCCGATCTCCCCAAGCTTTTGAGGGAGCAGATCTTATTTAACTTCGGCTTGAGTCCTCTCGACCCCGTGGGTACCAATTATGTTTGTATATATGTATATATATGTATGGACTCTTATGAAATTTTACACGTACCTTGGCTGATCGTGATCTTTCTTTGCTGTAGAAATGGACACCGATGTCGTAGAGAGGCTCGCCAAGGGCCTTTATGCCTAGAAGAAAAGAAAGGAGAAGGCCCCAAGCGAGAGCTCGAAACGAGCAAAGGTCGACGCCTCTGACCTTATGGCTTCTGCCGCCATCGATGCTGCTCCCAAGGTTCGCTCGGGAGATGAGGCCATCCCGACCGACCGTGTTGACGTCATTGAAGGAGAATCTCTTCCCCCTAAGCCTACGAATCTCCCCTCTGAGGATCGTGCATTCGATCCCTCTGACGGCAAAGAGAAGGAGAGGAGAAAGAAAAAAGTGGCCATCGTGAAGAAGGCTCGCAAGGTGCACCCAGACGAGCCCGACTAGGATAGTAGTGAAGACCAGGGGCAGACCCATTCAGTAATCTGGACATCATCTGAGATTTAACTGATAGGTTCATCCTGCTAGAGGAGATGGACCGTCTGGCCGACCTTGACCAAAGGCAATTCATTTGGGAGTCTCTCGGGACTGCTCTTAGGGTAATCATCTTGCCATACATCTTTTTCATTTTTTCATCCTTTCTTCCTTCACCTTACAGCAAGCTATTCATGGCAGTCGGGCCACCACATGCTTGCCCACCTCAAGAAGGCAAATCATTGAGAGTCGGAGGTGCTGAAGGTCCGAGAAGACCTTCAGCCCGAGATCAATTGCCTTTAGGCGATGGCTGCTAAGGCTGAGCGCCTCGTGGGGGAGAAGATGATGGAAAGTGAGAGCCTGCATGGTGCACTTCGAAAGAAGAAGTTTATCTCGGTCGGACTTAAGGCAGCATTAGCTCTGGAGGAAGAGGAGAAGAAAGAAGCTAGGCTCAAGGTCATCAAGCTGGAGGCCTAACTGGCGAAGTCCATTTCGGAGGCAGCGGCTCGAGCCATGGAGGAGTTCAAGATCTTCTCCAAAATGAAGGACCTAAACATCGCCTTCAGCCAGAAGACGTTCATTAAGGACTTCGAGCTTTGCAAAGGCAGGGTGGCCTAGAGGTTTCCCGACCTTGACCTTGGCTTCTTGGAAGAGGAGGAAGAGGTCGGTGAAGAAGCCGAACCATCCAACACCAGGATCGATCTTTCTTCTACTGAGCCTGCTACGGAGGCACCCGAGCCTGCCAAGAGTGCCCTAACTTCTTCTGCCACTGCACCTCCCGAGGTTGAGGACCTCGAGTAGTTGTATCTTTTCTTTTTCTCTTTTGACTTGCTTTATATCTAAAAGTTTCTACTTAAATGAAAATGAATTCACCTTTGTCCATACCTTTCTTCACATTGGTGTTGTGTCATATGTTATCCAGTATCCTTCCACCGACCAGGATCATAACCCATCGTCTCCAATCGATGCCGATCCCTTACCTCAGGGAGTTTCGCTGAAGCCTTTGATAAAGAGCTTGAAGAAGAAAGTCCATCATCTGAAGAAGAGGTTGAAAAAGATGAAAGATGACCTTCAAGCTTCTCGAAAGAATGCCTCAGAAATGACCAAAGAGGTCACTCGCCTCTGAAACTTACACATAAAGGACACAGCGAGCTTCGACATCCAGAAAGGTAACCTTGAGGGAGAGCTTGCTGAACTCCAAAAAAGTGCTAGCGACAAGTCTTGGATGCTAACGATGAAGGTTAGCTCCCTTGAAGCTGATCTCAAGAAGGCAAAGGAAAAAATCCATCTCTTGGAAGGGAGCTCGTTGTGGTCTAC
Source organism: Cocos nucifera (assembly GCA_006176705.1). Taxonomy (NCBI): domain Eukaryota; kingdom Viridiplantae; phylum Streptophyta; class Magnoliopsida; order Arecales; family Arecaceae; genus Cocos; species Cocos nucifera. The sequence goes on from QRFJ01000269.1 coordinate 12,774, forward strand.
CGATAAGATTCGGTACGACTGCGATTGATCCAAAAAATTCTCCTAGCTTTAAAAGCAACTACAAGATACTGAGAACTGGCATAATAGCTATCGCATAACCTGGATAGAGAAGATGTCCGGGCTTGAAAGTAAGTTAAAGGCCACTAGAGATGAGGCTTCTTACTTCCAGGGATGGTTATATAGCAGTCGGTAGGTCGGTACAAGTGACGAGTCAGAGGAGATTGCCTTTCAGAAGAAAACCATCGATAAGCTCTGAGAAGTAGTCAGGGCGAAAAAGGCCAAGGTCCAGCGGTTGAAGCTCCAGCTGACCTACGAGCATCAAGCCATGAAGGATGCGGAGGCCGAGTTCGAAGTCTTATGAAAGCAGTGGCGGGAGTCTAAGAGCAAGTTCGAACATGCCAACAAGATGTATATAGATGGTTTATACAAAACAAAGAACTTAAGGAGGAAATCTTCAGGCTGAAGCAGGCCTTGGTGATGGCTGGGGTCGACAGCCCAAAGTTTGAAGAGTTTGATCTATCTTAGGACTTGGCTCTTTTTTCTTTCTTCTTTCTTTTCATGTCATCGATTTCACCAACCTTCGTCTTGCTTGTAATAGACTTGTGTAATCAGTCTTGTCGACTTTCATTTAGCCTATAATGAACTTAACATATGCAATAAAACAGTACCTTTCTTCGTCGTTGTTCGCCTTACATGAACTCAATGCTTGCTTGTGGCTTCATTTTCCCCGTTTTGTCTTTCTTTCGTGTTGTCTTTTGATGAAGTGGTTATTGTGAATATCTATCCGAGGTCCTTTTTGCGGACCTGGATGCGATTTTTCTTCTTGCATCTCATATGATCAAGTAGTCATAGGAGAAATACATATAAGGATCGGTGACAGGATTTCTCCCTTCCTTTTGCTTTAGGTTGGGGTTCGTTCGGGACCACTGGATGAACCTCCCTTTTTTCCTCGGCTTAGGTTAGCAAGGTCCTCGGATTTACTCACATTAGGATGAGGTTCTCTCCTTATTCCTAACGTGACCGTAGGGACACATTAGGACCATTGTTAGGGCCTCTCTCCTCATCTCGTCTTAAGTCAATGAGATCTTCTACTTTGCTCATGTTAGGACGAGGTTCTCCTCCTATTTTTGATATAACTATAGGAGCACATTAGGACCGTTATCAGAGCCTCTTCTCTCATCTCGTCTTAAGTCAATGAGGTATTTTACTTTGCTCATATCAGGACGAGGTTCTCCTCCTATTCCTGACACAACTGTAGGAACACATTAGGATCATTATTAGGATCTCTCCTCTCATCTTATTTTAAGTCAATGAGGTCTTCTACTTTACTCATGTCAGGATGAGGTTCTTCTTCTATTCCTGATATGGCTGTAGGGACACATTAGGATCATTGTCAGAGCCTCTTTCCTCATCTCGTCTTAAGTCAATGAGGTCCTCGACTTTGCTCATATTAGGATAAGGTCCTCCTCCTATTCCTAACATGACTGTAGGAGCATATTAGGACTATTGTCAGAGCCTCTCTCCTCATCTCATCTTAAGTTAGCGAGGTCTTCGACTTTGCTCACGTTAGGATGAGATCTGATGCATGCTAATTTATAGCTATGGCAAGTGCACCAGTCGATCAAGTAATAAAGTGAATGAGTAGAGTATCGTCCTTAGAGGATTGAAAAATAAGTACTGAAAAGCTCTTTCCTATGCTTTATTTAAAAGATGATTTATGAGAATAAGAAATTAAAGAAAATAAAAAAAATAATTAAAAGTTTTTAATTAAATAGAGAGAGTGTAAATTATTAGGGTTTTAAATTCAAGAGCAATGGATTACTAAGACAATCGGTTCACCAACTCAGTCAATACAATATTCAGATTTTTAGATTAATTTTATTTCATGTGACGATGGAGTCTCCTAATTTATTCACTACCCTTTGATCCAGGCATAGCAAAACTATTAATATTTATTAATTATCCTTTGATCCAGGTATAATTTAAATAAATATTAATGCATTAGATTTTGTGAAACCCTCTAATTAAAATACGCTGCGTCCAAAGCGCACTAAAATTGCCGCATGCATATTAATTCTAATTTGATTCATAATACAAGATATATAATCAAGAAGCATTAACATAGATGTACTTGGTCCGTAACATCTATGTTCATCAGATCAATTAGAAGATGGCCAGTAATCTAAAAGCATTAAGATCAGATTTATATACTCCTCATGAATAAAATTTAAAAATAAATCATACTGAATATTGCATCAAAAGAGTGGCTACACCTTAGCCTTAGTAAAAGAAAATTTAGTTCATAATAACAAGTTCAAAAATAGCAAATAAAATAAAAAGCATAGAGAAATTAGACTGTTTGATTATTGAAATTGATTGTCTGCTGCTCTTGATGTGGAGAACTTGGCAAAGAAGAAGAGGCTCCTTGATCGATGTCTTGATTGTCGAAGAAAAATCAAAAACTCTTTTTGATTTTCTCATAAATCACTTTTTTTTCTACCTCTCTCCTCTTTCTTTCTCTCTCTCTCTCTTTCTCCCTCTCTCTCTTTCTCCCCGTCTCTCTCTTTGTCACTCTCTGATTTCTTTTTTTTTTCCACGACAACACTAGTTTTTTATAGAATAAGAGTTTGATTTCCCTCAAAATCCATCAAAAATTAGGTTTTAAAACTCTCAAAATAACTTAAATTAGGATCTGGATAATTCTGGCCGTCAGATATTGATCAAATGATCCAAAAATCACTCAAAAATCCCTTAAAATAATCAGATCAAGTCGGATTTAATGCCAGCCATTAGATCGATTGTTGGATCAAATCTGGGCTGTCCGATCGCATAGAAATAAGCCTTCAAATCTTTAGTTTTACGTCGGAATGAATCTCAGTCGTTAGATCTCGATCGAGAGCTATGAATGCCGTCCATCAGCACCTTCTTTTCGGCCGTCCGATCAAGCTTCAGTGAAAACCGTCCGTTGGATCAGTCAGAATTTTCAAATTGCCCTCCGTGCACCGTGCGCGAGCCCGGTGTTGCGTAGACCGCCGCATTTTTCAATCAATCAGAGTGCGCCTCTTGCTATGAAATTCCTAAAATACCCTTCGGTTGGTCCACCATGCACCGCGAAAAATGCTGACGTCAGCACTGCGTCAATTTTTTTTTTTTTTAAATTCAATTTTGGACTCGTCTGAAATCCATTTTGCCTAAAATTTTTTTCGTCAGAACCAGAAAAATAAGATCTTCACATTGGTGACCTTCTTTCCTGCATAAGATTAATAAAAGTATCAATTTCTAATAAAATAAATTAATTTATTTTATAATTTAATACTTTTATTAGTATATTTTTATCACTTATCACACCCCCCAACTTAGTCATTGCTAGTTTCTTAGCAATATTTTATTTAATACCATGTTTCAATAAGATTATCCATCACAAAGATAAAATCGAGGATTAAAGGTTAAAAAGTTTAGAAAATACTGCTAACTAACCATTAAGCTTCAAAAGCAAATTTTTCAGTCGATATAATTAAAAACTTTCTTAAAGTACATCAAAAATCTATAGCACTTGTGTTCGTGATGACTAACTTTAGCATTTCAGTATTAAATTAAAAGAATAAAAGTATCCTCTTTTATTACCTATTTTGGTCAATTTTCTATACATTCTCAATTTTATACTTATCAATTAAGGTAGCTTTCACACTGTCTTTTTTTTTCTTTTCTTTTCTTTTTTTTTTTTTTTATTATTATGTTGAGCATCCTAGCCTTTTCTTCACCATTTTACGTGAATTTTCATACTTGATCTAGGTGTAGAGACCCAGTTACTAGGCTTTGGGCAATCCACATATACTCTATCTTTTGCACTTTATTTATAGGCAGATAGCTCTTTCCTTAAATTCAAGTTTTTTTTATTAGAATGTATATTAATTACCAATTTTTAGTGATAATTAAATCCTCAGTTGGCCTTATAATCAATACCTATTTTGCCTTGTTAGTGTGCATGTGCAATTAGAAGTGCTAATAATCTTTTAATGACCTAAGTAGGCTTGCTAAAAGTTGACCAAATAATCTACTTCTTTAACTCTTTACATTCATTAGCAAATAATTCTATCTTTTATCACTTATCCAGTTTATCTTGCTCAAGATTTTCTTCTTGATATGATTTTTTTTTATATATATAATTATTCTATATTATCTTAAAGGAGAAAGAAAAATAAAGGATGTAATAAAGGACAGGAAGGAATACAGCTGATTTTGTTCAGTCTGATTCTCTGGAGCTTTGAAATTTTGCTTGAGTTCTCATTGATTTTTCTGCAAAATTGAAAATACACACCAGAGCAGTAAAAGAGCAACAACAAATTACTGAAAAATAAAAGAAAAGAAAAATGATCAAAACTAAAAAGAAAAGAAACAACCTATCTAGTAGTTCTGATTTATAGTCTTCAGCTTGACTTTCTTTGAGTTCTAAAGTGGATTAATCCGGTGTCACTTCAATTGGAATACTTTCATGTTTAATCGAGTCTTCTTTCAATTTGACATTGCTCACTTTTGTAGTCTCAAACATGTTTTCTACAGAATTCTCATATAATGGATTGTCAATAATGTCAATTAGAAAACAAGTTTGATTATCATCAATATGTTTAGTATCTTTGAAAATATTAAAAGTAACTTGTTTATCTTGGACTCTAAGAATTAATTTTTCTTATTGAACATCTATTAAAGCTCCTCCAGTAGCTAAAAAGAATCTTCCTAAAATAAGAGGTACATCATAATCTTCTTCTATATCAAGAACAATAAAATCAACAGAAAAAATAAACTTGTTTACCTTTACCAAGACATCCTCCACTATACCTCTTGGATATTTAATGGATCTATTGGCTAATTGAAGAGTAATAGTAGTAGGCTTTGGTTCTCCTAGACCTAGCTTCCTGAAAATAGAAAAAGGCATGAGATTTATGCTTGCTCCTAAATCACATAAAACTTTATCAAAACTACAATCACCAATAATGTAGGGGATAGTAAAACTTTCTAGATCTTTTAGCTTCTATGGTAATTTATTTTAAAGTATTGCTGAGCATTCTTTTATTCAAATTTATTCTCTCATGCTCCTTCAACTTTTTCTTATTTGTTAAGATTTCTTTGAGAAACTTGGCATACCTGGGCATTTGAGTAATAGCATCTATAAAAGGAATATTAATATGTAAATTCTTTAGAATTTTGAAAAAGTTAGAAAATTTCTTATCTGGATGCTGTATTTGTCTCTCTGGGAATGATAGTGGCGGCACGTAGGGCTTCACATGTGGATCAGCAAATCGTATACCTGGAGACCATCCATCTGCTTATTGTTTTGATGATTGACGAGTTTGAGTTGATGGTTCCTTATTTGTAGTTAGCTCTTCAGTCTCTTTCTTTTGATGTAGCTCCTCCAGCTTTGTACCACTTCTTAAGATGATAGCATTGACTTGCTCCCTTGGATTTGTCTCCGTATTGCTTGGCAAGGATCCTTGAGGTCTCTCGAAGATTATCTTAGCCATTTGATCTATTTGCATCTCCAAGTTTTGAATTGTTGCTATTTGGTCCTGCCTAAGTTTGGCTTCCAAATTTTTTATAGTTGCTTCTTGGTTTTGCATAAATTTGACCATCAGCTCTTCCATGTTGGACTTCTTTTCAGGTACTTGGAATCCCGGGGGTGGCTGTTATGCTGCATTTTGATTGTTCCATAAGAAATTTGGGTGCTGCCTCCACCCTTGATTGTATGTGTTGGAGTAGGGATTGTTTTGTTGCGATCAGAAAAAATTACCAATATAATTAGCTGTATCAGTTATTTTAGCAAAAGGATTATCTGTCTGGCAATTGCTCGTATCGTGTCCTCCTCCACACAGGTCATAAGTAATGCTCTGAACATGCATAGCTGTTCCCTTTAAGTTGTTGACTTCAGCTCTAAGGCTGTAATTTCAGCTAGTAAAGTTGGCACGCAATCTACTCTCTGCACTGCTGCTAGTCTTTTTGGCATCATACGTTCTGTCTGTTATTGATAGCTATTTGATGCCATCTCATCGATAAGATCGAAAGCTTCTTCCTCCATTTTTTGATTAATGGTTTCTCCTGCTGCTGCATCAATCTAGAATGATTAGTAGGAGATAAATCATTATAGAAAGTTTGTACCTGAAGCCATACGAGTAGTTGATGATGTGGACATCTCCTCAGCAGTTCCTTGAAATACTCCCAAGCCTCATATAGTGTCTCCATATCCATCTGCATAAAAGAAGTGATATCGTTGTGCATCTTAGCAGTCTTAGAAGGTGGAAAGTACTTGGCTAAGAATTTTTGGGCTAGGACATCCCAAGTTATGATAGAACCTACAGAAAGAGAATGAAGCCAATTTTTAGTTTTATTTCGTAAAGAGAAAGGAAATAATCTTAATCTAATAGCATCATCCGACACCCCATTAATTTTAAAAGTATCACAAAGTTCAAGAAAATTAGAAATATGGGCATTCGGATCATCATGCATGTGTCCATTGAATTGGACAGTTGATTGAATCATCTGGATCATCGCAGACTTTATTTCGAAGTTGTTTGCTTATACAGACGGTCTCCTGATGCTCGAAGCTACATCGACTACAGATGGTGTGATGTAATCATTTAATGGACGATATACTGGTCGAATAGCTTCATGCTGTCTTTCAGTCACCATATCCACTCCTAGATTGATGTTGTTAGGATCTTCAGCTGCCATGTTTCTCTCTTGTTGTAGTCTTCTAATGGTTCTTTCAATTTTTGGATCTAAAGGTAGTAAGTTACTATGTCCAGTACGTGTCATGCATAATTTTTTTTTTTTAATAATAAAAATTAAAAATAAATTTCTAAAGTAAAGCTAGGATCAAAATTTTAATATTATTTTAGACACAATCCCCGGCAACGATGCCAAAAACTTGATGCGTGCTAATTTATAGCTATGGCAAGTACACCAGTCGATCAAGTAATAAAGTGAATGAGTAGAGTATCGTCCCTAGAGGATTGAAAAATAAGTACTGAAAAGCTCTTTCCTATGCTTTATTTAGAAGATCGATTTATGAGAATAAGAAATTAAAAAAAATAAAAAAATAATTCAAAGTTTTTAATTAAATAATTCAAGAGCAATAGATTACTAAGGCAATCGGTTCACCAACTCAGTCAATACAATATTCAGATTTTTAGATTAATTTTATTTCATGTGACGGTGGAGTCTCCTAATTTATTCACTATCCTTTGGTCCAGGCATAGCAAAACTATTAATATTTATTAATTATCCTTTGGTCCAGGTGTAATTTAAATAAATATTAATGCATTAGATTTTGTGAAACCCTCTAATTAAAATACGCTGCGTCCAAAGCGTACTAAAATTTCTGCATGCATATGAATTTCAATTTGATTCATAATACAAGATATATAATCAAGAAGCATTAACATAGATGTACTTGGTCCGTAACATCTATGTTCATCAGATCAATTAGAAGATGGCCAGTAATCTAAAAGCATTAAGATCAGATTTATATACTCCTCATGAATAAAATTTAAAAATAAATCATACTGAATATTGCATCAAAAGAGTGGCTACACCTTAGCTTTAGTAAAAGAAAATTTAGTTCATAATAACAAGTTAAAAAATAGCGAATAAAATAAAAAGCATAGAGAAATTAGACTGTTTGATTGTTGAAATTGATTGTCTGCTGCTCTTGATATGGAGAACTTGGCGAAGAAGAAGAGGCTCCTTGATCGATATCTTGATTGTCGAAGAAAAATTAAAAACTCTTTTTGATTTTCTCATAAATCACTTTTTTTTCTACCTCTCTCCTCTTTCTTTCTCCCTCTCTCTCTTTCTCCCCGTTTATCTCTGTCTCTCTCTGATTTCTTTTTTTTTTCACGACAACACTGATTTTTTATAGAGTAAGAGTTTGATTTCCCTCAAAATCCATCAAAAATTAGGTTTTAGACTTCCAAAATAACTCAAATTAGGATCTGGGTAATTCTGGCCATCAGATGTTGATCAAACGATCCAAAAATCACTCAAAAACCCTTAAAATAATCCAGATAAAGTCGGATTTAATGCCAGCCGTTGGATCGATCGTTGGATCAAATCTGGGTCGTCCGATCGCATAGAAATAAGCCTTCAGATCTTTAGTTTTACGTTGGAATGAATCTCAACTGTTGGATCTCGATCGAGAGCTGCGGATGCCATCCATCAGCGCCTTCTTTTCGACCGTCCGATCAAGCTTCAGTGAAAACCACCCGTTGGATCTGCCAGAATTTCCAAATTGCCATTCGTGGACCATGCGCGAGTCCGGTGTTGCATAGACCGCCGCGTTCTTCAACCAATCAGAGTATGCCTCTTGCTGTGAAATTCCTGAAATACCCTTCGGTTGGTCCACCGTGCGCCATAAAAAATGCTGACGTCATCCTGACGTCAACGTTGCATCAGCGATTTTTTTTTTTTTTGAAATTCAATTCTGGGCTCATCTGAAATTTATTTTGCCTAAAATTTTTTTCATCAGAACCAGAAAAATAAGATCTTCACATTGGTGGCTTTCTTTCCTGCATAAGATTAATAAAAGTATCAATTTCTAATAAAATAGATTAATTTATTTTATAATTTAATATTTTTATTAGTATATTTTTACCACTTATCAAGATCCTCCTTCTATTCCTAATATGGCTGTACTCGTCACATGGTCAAGTTCGAGAGGTACTTCTCCACCACTACAGATGTACAATAAAGATTATGATATTAAAGTAGAGAAATTTTATTGCAACTAAATCATTGATAATACATCTGTAGGTTTTTAAAATTTCATGGTCGGAGTAAATCTGCTCCTCCAAGCATCCTCAAATTGTATGTCCTGGATCAGACGACTTCTTTGATCTCATAGGATCTTTCCCAATTTAGGACGAGCTTCTCCTGATTCTGAAGCTGAGAGATAGTTGCTCGCCGAAGCACGAAGTCTTTCCACTCTGAATACTTTGTCTTTGACTTTAGAGTAATAGTATTTGGCCATCCTTCGCCTGTAGGCAGCCATCCGAACTTGGACTTCTTCTCTTTTTTTCTCTAGTAAGTCGAGGTTAGCTCTAAGGTCTTATAAGTTACGTTGCTCATTGAAAGCCACGACCCATGCTGATGAAAGTTTAAACTCAATTTGGACGACCATCTCTATTTCGAAAGTCAAGGCAAATGATGTTTCCCTAGTCGATAGTCTTTGGATAGTTCGATATGCCTAGAGGATATGATAGAGTTCATCCACCCAAGTCCTCCTTGCTCTTTCAAGTCTCATTTTGATATCCTACAATAAAGTTCTGTTGGTTACCTCTGCTTCACCATTTGCTTGCGGATGGACCATCGATGTGAAATTATGGGAGATGTTCAAGCCCTCGTAGAACTCAGTAAACTTCATCCTGAGAAACTATTATCTATTATCTATTATAAGGGTTTAGGATAGAGCGAACCTACAAACAATTGACTTTCAGATAAAGTCTTGTACTTTGGCTTCAGTAATTTTTGCAAGTGATTCAATCTCAACCCATTTGGTGAAGTAGTCGATCGTCACTAAAAGAAACTTTCATTTTTCAGATGCCATCAGGAAGGAGCCAGGTATATCCATCCTCCATTGTGCAAACGGCCAAGGGACACTCAAGGGTGTAAGCTCGAAGGCTGGTTGCCTTTGTATATTTACGTTCCTCTAGCAGCGGTCACATCTTTTAACATATTCGACACAATCATGATGCATAGTTGGCCAATAATATTCTTATCGAAGTAACTTGTGAGATAGGAATCTGGCATCCAGATGACTCTTATAGATTCCTTCATGCACTTTTCATAGTGTAAAGTTGGCTTCAAAAGGTTGGAGATATTTTAAAAGTAGCAAGAAGTATGATCTCTTGTACAGCTTACTCTCATACAGAACATACTGGAAGGCTTAGTTTCTCAGCTTCTAAGCTTCTTTTGGATCATAAGTGAGTATCCTATCTTTGAGATAAGTGACCAATGGGTCGATCCAATAGGACTCATGATCGATCTGCATTATAGACTGCAGCTCTTTCGTACTCGAGCATTTCAACACTTCAAAGTATACTTCTTTGGGAAGTTCGTTGGGGGCAAGTGTGGCTAGCTTGAATAGAAGGTCGACTCTGATATTCTCTACCCTTGGAATTTGTTGAATGCTAAAGTCGTTAAAGGCTGAGGTCAGGCTCTTCACTTTCTCAAGATACTTTATCATACTTTTCTTCCGTGCTTCATAATTATCATTGACTTATCCCACTATCAACTATGAGTCACTATAAGCCTGGAGCCGATTTGCCTCTAATTCTTTTGCTATCTTTAGTCCTACTATCAAAGCTTCATATTCTGCCCCATTGTTTATTGCAGGAAACTCAAAGCATAGTGCATACTCAATGATGATCCCTTCGAGATTGATCAAGATCAGTCCAACACCTACACCGAAAGCATTGAAAGAGCCATCCACATACAAAGCTTAGAATCTTTGAAAAGATCCATTCTTCCTTCGAAGGAGCTCGACTATAACCACGGAATGCTGGTCTCACTCTACTCAGGTTCGACATCATCCAAAATCATGCATTCGATTATAAAATTGGTCAGTATCTGAGCTTTAATTGATGACCAAGATTGGTAGTTGAGGTCAAACTCTATTAGCTCAATGGCCTACTTCGCTATTCTTTCAGAAGCATCTGCTCGATGAAGAACTGTCTTGATCAATTGATCAATGAGGAGTGTTATGGTATGCCCCTAAAAGTAGGACCGAAGTTTTCTGACTGCAATCAGAAGTGTATAAGTTAATTTTTTTAATTTAATGTACCTAGTCTCCACATCTCTTAAGATTTGGCTCATGTAGTAGATCGACCATTGCACTTTTACCTCTTCCTTGACCAGGACCACTACCAGGGCTGCAGGAGAGACCGCCAGGTATAGTAACAATTTTTCTTCAAGTTCAGACTTTGCCAACAGTGGGGATGAATTGAGGTAGCTCTTGAGTTCTTCGAATGATTGTTAGCACTCTACCGTCCAGCAAAAGTTCTTTAGTTGCTTGAGGACCTGGAAGAAGGGTATACACCGCTTGGCCAATTTTGAGATAAAGCGATTTAAGGATGCCACCTTCTCGATCAAATGCTGGACTTTTTTTTATCGATTTTGGAAAGCTGATCTCCTGAATGGTCTTCTTTGGATTAGCTTCGATCCTCTACCTTGAGACCATGAACTCTAAGAATTTTTCTGAGGTCATTCCGAAGGCGCATTTAGTCGGGTTCAGTTTCATCTTGCATCTTTGAAGGGCATTGAAGGTTTCTTCAAGATCGACAATGTGATTGGATAAGGTCTGACTCTTGACAAGCATATCATCCATGTAGACTTTCATGTTGCAATCGATTTGCTCCTTGAAGATCTTATTGATCAGGTGCTAATAGGTTGTGCCTGCATTTTTAAGCCCAAAGGACATAATCCTATAACAATAAAGACCATGGTCAGTAATAAAAGCAGTTTTTTCCTCATCCTCTAGTGCCATCCAAATTTGATCGTAGTCGGAGAAAGCATCCATAAAGATGAGGAGCTCGTGGCCCGAAGTTGCATCCACCAGCTGATCAATTCTAGAGAGGGGGTAGCAATCTTTTGGACAGACTTTTTTCAACGTTTTAAAGTCGATACACATTCTTTACAGGCCGTTGGCCTTCTTGACTAGGACCACATTGGAGACCCAACTCGGGTAGTGGACTTTTTGGATGAATCCAATTTTGAGGAGCTTATCCACTTCCTCCGCTATTGCCTTTTGTCTTTCTGGTGTGTGGCCCTAAATTTTTTCTTCACTGGCCTGTACTTAGGATCGACGGTCAATCGATATTCCATGACTTCGACATCAATTTCTGGCATGTCTGCTGGGACTCAGGCGAAGACATCAACGTTCTTATATAGAAAGGCGATGAGCCGCTCCCAAACTTCATCTTATAGGTTGGAGTCGATCTGTACAATATACTCTTTATTCCTATCATTCAAAAAAATGGTCACAAGATCTTCCATGGGCTCGCCCCGCTCCTTAGTAAGATCGTTGTGGACATCCAGCCCATCAATCGGGCAAGGGTCGGATTGGCTTCCTTTTTGTGAGGTGATGGAGTAACAGTGCCTGGCAAAGCTTGATCTCCCCGATTCCACAGCTTGTCGAAAACTTCACTTTCAAGTAGTAGGTCGACACCACAGTCTAGAGTGCATTTAGACCTGGTCAGTCCAGAATTGCATTGTAGGCTGATGGGGCCTTCACTACCAAAAAGTCGACCTATGCTTTGGCTGGCTTTGGATATTGCCCTATAGTCATAGTTAGTGTTATTATTCCTTCAACTAGCATAGCATTGCTAGTGAAGCCCACCAATGAAAAGTTTATAGGTTCCAAGTGGTTATTGGGTATAGATATTTTAGTAAAAGTATCATAAAATAAGATATCGGTAGAGCTTTCATTATCTACTAAAATATGGTGTACATCATAATCAGCAATATTTAAAGAGATTACAACCACATTGTTGTACAGGAATTGAACTTCCTGCGCATCTTCATCAGTGAAAGCTATGGACTCCTCAGTTCTCCACCTCTTCACAGGCTCCACTGATCCACTGGCCTTCCCTCATCGAAGTCCTCCAAAGATGGTGTTGATGATGCCAAGCGGGGGTCGATCTTCTTGCTGCTCCTCCCTCCTTGGAGGTTCTAGAGGTGGAGGGTCCCTTGGTTGACCCTCCCATCCCTCAAGCTGACGTCGTAGGAGTCGATTGAGCTTGCCCCACCTAATAAGCTCCTTAATCTTGTCTTAGAGCTGAATGCATTTTTTAGTATCATGACCGTAGTCATGATGGTAGAGGCAGTACTTATTGGGATTGCGCTTGTCAGGATGAGTGCGCATCTTCTTCGATCTTGACAGCTGCTCTTTGATCTCCATCAAAATCTAGATTTTTGGAGTATTGAGAGGGATGTAGTTATGGAACCTTCTGAGGAAGAAACCTCGTCGTGCCCTTTTATTAGGGCTTCTTTGACGATGAGCTCGAGGAAGAGTTTGGGCTCACTTGCACTCAGAAGGAGTCTGCGAGCACGGCTAAACTTTATTTAGCTTCTCTTCAACTACGGGGCTGCTAGATTTGCCTGCCTGCCGCTCTCTCACAGCTTTCTCATCCTTCAACTTGAAGGCTTCCTTAGCACGAACATAATCTTCAACCCAAGCTAGTAAATCAATAAAATTTTTAGGGTACTTCTTCTTCAAGAAGAACAGCAGATCATTCTTCTGAAGGCCGTTCTTAAGCATGGTCATGGCAATCGACTGATCTAAATTTTGGATCTCTAGTGCTACAGTATTAAAGCGGTTGACATAGGCTCGGATGGTCTTTTCTTTCTACTACTTGATTATTGAGAGAGTCTGAGCCTCGCCTTGGATGTTGACTGCTGATAAAATGAGCCACAAACTGATGGCTCATTTGATCGAAGAAGAAGATCATACCCAATTTCAGTATCGAGTACCGATTTCTTGCTACTTTCTTTAAAATAGAAGGAAAAGCTCAGCACATAATGGCATCCGATGTGCCGTGAGGCAGCATCATAGTTCGAAAGACCTCCAGATGGTTAACCAGATCAGTGGTCCTATCGTAGCTCTCGAACTGAAAAAGCTTGAAGTTCGGCGGGATCGGTTCCTACATAATTTTTTAGGACAAAGGAGGATCAGTGCAGATGTCATTATCGTGGGAGGAGGGAGCATGGCGGAGTTCTTCAATCCACCGATTTATTTTCTATAGTTTTTAGTTTAGGAGATCCTCATGATTGCAGATCTTCAAAGTCTTCTGGTTGAATGGGGGCAGAGTTCCCCTAGGGATTGAGTCGTGATCAGAGCAAGAGCTCTCTATCCTCTGATTCTTCTTTTCGGAGGTTACCAATCGACTTGCTCAAGTCGGTCGTCCCCAGACTGGGTCCTAGGGTTCTGGAGAAGTCTGTCCCAACTAAATCAGTGCCAAGAACTATTGTTACTGCGTGGCTTATACTGCTTTAGTAAGACCATGAACCTACTGAATCAGCAGGTTAAACTGTTCTACGTCCACCATTGCAACTGGTGGAGCTCGAGATGCAAGAGACAAAATAGGGGTGGGCAGATCTGGATGAGATCTGACTACAGAGGTGGTTGACCGTCGGATTGAAGCCTTCCTAGAAGGCATCTTTACTGGAAAGTAAACTCTGAGTCAAAAGAAGAAAAATCTCTGCTGGGCACTCCTTTAAGAACTAGAGAACCTCAAGAATGAGAAGGCGATCCCTTCCTCTAGCACCAATCCTGTTGGTGCGAAATCTGATTGTCGTCGGAATCAAGACTAGAGTCGGAGAAGATGAGGTCACCGTCGATGACCTACAAAATAAGTCTCATCCAAAGTCGGGGATCGTGGCTCCAGCAAGATCTTTCGACGATCAAGTCAGTTTTTTTTTTCCAACAAAAAAAAAGTACTCAGGGAGATTTTAGCAAAGTTTTTAGAAGAAGAATGAGAGCTTGGAGAAAAAAGCATACCTGGAGGGTTTCTTATATAGGCAGAGCCCATAACAAACTGATAGTGATAGCTATAACCACCTGGTAGTAGACCATTCAAGGCCATGTGGGGTTTGTTATGGAGGATCGTGTCTATTGTCGTGACATATCAGTCTGCTAGAGTCTGACAACTCAAGTTCAAATGGAATAGCTGTAGGTAACGAAGAATTCTTAGCTAACACCGTTTCAAAGAAGTTCGGTTGCTGAAGATGTCTGGTTGAAGGAGAAATCCAGTAGGAGTCTGACTGCTGAAGGAGTCTGACTGAAGGAGAATTTTGATAGGGGTTCAATTGCTGAAGAAGTTCGACTAAAGAAGAAGTTTGGCAGGAGTCTGACTGCTAAAGAAGTTCAACTGAAGAAGAAATCCGACAGGAGTCCGACTGAAGGAGAAGTTCGACAGGGGTCCGACTGCTGAAGAAGTCTGGCTAAAGGAGAAGTCCGACAGGAGTTTGACTATTGAAGGAGTCCAGGAACGAATTTGATGGAAGCTCGTCCTTGGCCGCTGATACCGGGCAGGCCAATTCAAAGGTCAAACATTTCGGCTGAATTTTGGTAGGAGTGAGTTTATCCCTAATAAGAGTGTATTGAGCAAGCATGCTATACCAGAATCTATAGTTTTTATGATGACCAGGAAGGGATTGTGCTTGTTGGACTGAAATTAGAGGTAGTGGTTTAGAAATTTTTTCAATTATAGCCTGATCTATCCCAAACTCTTTCTCAGATATGATATATCTTGGCACCAACTCTTCTTAATTTACAGTATGGCACTTTTTTCAAATCAATTTTAAATCTACCTGCACACATCATTTTAATATTGTTGATAGATTTTAGAGGCCATCCTTGAAAGTAGTGCCGAATACAGAAAAATCAGTCTTAAAATCATTATCCCTTATTTCAGTAATATCCCATTTGACAATTTTTTTATGTGCTTTTAGAATACCTATTAGTTGGACTTCCTGGGTAGGTA
Source organism: Cocos nucifera (assembly GCA_006176705.1). NCBI lineage: Eukaryota > Viridiplantae > Streptophyta > Magnoliopsida > Arecales > Arecaceae > Cocos > Cocos nucifera. Next base: position 28,304 of record QRFJ01000269.1, read on the forward strand.
TCATTGGTAGGATGTCAGTGGATGCATTAAGAAGTAGCTTTAATTCTAGAATAGTAGGTGATTCTTACAAGGGAGCTATTGATGGGCTAGGTGGTGGCTTAAATTTTTTGATCTATAGCAGGATGGTTTTAGAGTAGAATGTATTTATTTGGTCATTTATTTCTATACTATATCCATCTTCATCAAAATCATCCATCTCATAATGAGTCAGACAGGAATTTAATGAATCTTAAAAAGAATTATGGGTATAGCTTCCTCTAATGTGTTATTTATTTGTGGTTCTTGGAAAGTCTCTATTAATTCTATTATCTCATTAGTTTATCCTTTTTTCTTGTTAACAAGAATGGATGATTCTAAGGTACTTGGGAATGGGGTCATAGGTAAGTAGGGTGATGGATTTAGTTCATCCCATCATTTTGATTCTTTCCTATATACTTTTGCCTCAGTCACATAGTATAAGAGGATCTTTTTGATTATGCAAGATTGTTCTATGACCATTTCATTCTCGAAAGTTATATTAATTATTCAGAAAAAAAATTTTGAGATATTAAAATTTCTAGCCATATATGGTCCCTCAGGGTCATTCTCAGGCTGACTGGACAACTTTCTTTCCTCCTATCAAGTGAATGGGCACTTGCTTCTCTAGTTCTTTTAAGATTCATTAGCAATTATGATTGATGAGTTCTAACCTTTCTAATTCTTGCTGAATCCTCTCTTCAAAATTTGAGTCATTATTATTTGGAGAAGATTGATAATATGGATAAGGCATATCATAATATGCATACATAAATGTGGGTCCTTGTGATACTAGGGTAACCACTGATCATGATTGCCACAAAAAAATTTGGTTGAGCCTTCTAGCTTAAATTATAAGTGTTAAAGTATGGATTATTTCCTGATCTATAGACCATTTAGATTGGATCTTGATGAACTTATTCATATATATATTCAAAAAATCGATGTTGGCATTCATTCATAAAGTGGGGCTCGAATATATAGCACAAACTTATTGTGTAGAAGAGAAGATGGGTAGAAAGTATTTCTAATGGCTTCTAGACGATGTAATCTATTGGACAACTCAACGTATCTACTATCAAAATCCATCTTGAATTGTTCTAATTTATTCAGATATGTAATCAATGGTTCTAGATCAGAGCAATCCTTTTTCAATTATTATTTATTTTATTTTAAAAAAAAGAGATGATGAGAGAGAATTCTTAAGATAAGAGCCTAGAGGATTTTAAATCTAAGATTGATAGATGCAAAGAATTAGTTTAGTATTTCATGTAAATTATAATCAAGTTAAGCAAGCATGGACTCTCTATCCTAGGGTTAACCTAGATCTATACAGCTTCTAATTATTCCAAGATTATTTTTGAGCACTCCAAACCCAAGATTGACTAATTGACTCGACCAGATAAGTGTAAGATGGGGAAGGTCCCCTGCTTATTGCTTTTCTTAGACACCAACTGAGTTGGCCAGATCAGACAATGAAACTAATTAAAAACTATTTTTTTTAAACTACTTATCTTAGATAGCGAGCAATTAATCAATCCAAACCCGATCCAACTTTAGAATTTTCTTATCCTATGGAGCTCGAATATCTTAGGACCAATGTCTAATTGATTTTAAGGCTTAGATCAATGCAATATGAAGGATGGTGATTTATGGGCTAAGAAAGAATGATCAAATCTCCATTTTATTTTATTTAATACATGGGTTATGCCCTAAAAGTATACTATAAAAGATGCAATACAAACAAAGTTAGGTGACTGAGCATGTTAAATTCTTTTAAAGTTTAATTAATTTTTTTATATTATTTTTTAGCAACGGTACCAAAAATTTGATGTTTATCGTTACAACATAAATATAAATTTAAATCGAGCTTTCTATAGATTAGAATAGTGATGAGTCAAGTATCAATATTCTTGAGAATTAAAGGCTAAGTTACATTTAATTTTAGTTAAAAATAAAATTTTAATTTAATTTATAAAGTAATAATTTAAATAAATAAATTAAAAAAATTAATTTAAATTTTAGCAAAAAGAAAGTAAATAATAATTAATTAAGATTTTTAAAAAAATTATTTAGGATTTTAATTTCATCTTTCAATATTCAAGTTTATAATTGATTCATGCAATTTTTTAATTATCAACATGCAATCTTATGAGATATCTGTTTCTTTGATCTAATTCTAATATAATCTATTCTACTGAGTATGGACCATATCTAACACGATCATGATCCATCTCACAGACATAGATTATTTAGATGGTGTAGTTAAAGAATAAGAACATAAATCTTAATTAATTCTTATAATTTATCCTAATTTGAGTACAGACTATATCTTTCTGCGATCATGATCTATCTCTTTAGTTATAAATTATAAAAAAATAAATATTAAAGTATAAATAAAAAAGCATATAAAAGATAAATAAAAAAATTATTATTCAATAAAAAAAATAAGGTTCAAATTACAAACTCTCATGCTGAAGACTTCCTTACTTTCCAAGACACGAGATCTTTAGCCATATATGATTTTGATCTTTCTAACTTTTGGCATATTCAAACCTCTCAGATAAATAAAAAGAAAAGAAAAAGAAAGAAGAAGGAAAAAGAGAAGAGAGGAGAAGAGAAGGGAGAAAGAAGATCTATTCTAGGGTTTAGAGGAGAGAGGAAGAAAGAAAGAAAGGAGGAAGAAGAGAGGGCTTAAAGAGGGGCTAATTCCCCAAGAGGAGGTCTCTTTCTATTTTGGTGGCATAGAGAAGGCTTAAATAGAGGAAAAACAGTAATTTTTGGGTTCTATCCAAACTCAAATTAGAGTTTAAATCGAATTCCATCATCTAGTGCATTCTTGGCCATTAAATGCTCAAATGATCCAAAAATCATCCAAAATCCACCACCCAGCCTTTAATTAAGAGTCTAGATCATCTCTGGCCGTTGGATCAACTTCATCAAGGATTAATGGCCATTGGATCGTGCGTAGAAAGCCTGAAGGAGTCCTGATCAAAACTTGCTTCGTTCACAGCCATTGGATGGTGACCAACCGATCGTCGACCATTAGATGGCGCAAAAGGAGCTGAAGGAGTCTTGGATCAAATCGGTGCTGTTCCCCACCATTGGATCATGATGGTTGAACCGTTGGATGATGTTCGATGGTGCCTAGGAAGTCTTTGAATCAGCCAGCATTTTGCCCCTACCGTTGGATCTCGGTCAGCTGTGATACCAACCGCATGATGGCACAAAATGCCTTACCATGCCATGCACCGCGTCAAGACTGGGTTCACCACCTAGATTTCGCCCTTTATACACCGCGTGAAATTTGTTGTCAACCTGACGTCAACAGCCGCTTGGCCGGGCTGGTTCTATGCATGGTCTGTGGTCGGGCTGGGATGGTCTAAATTAGATTTTTTTTCGAGCTGATTTGGATCGAGTTTTTTCTGAGCCGGTTCAATCCAAATCGGCTTATTTTTTTTTATTATTTACATTTAAAAACTTTTGACCTTTGTTTCTTCTCTGTTTTAACTCCAATTTGTGTCAAATTTAATTTTTTTTAATCCATAAATCAAGCTTTTTATATTGATAAACTTCTTTCCTACAAAACATAAATAAAAACATCAATTTTTTTAAATAAATATTAATTTAATATATATTTTAATACTTTTATCAATATATTTATGATAGTAATCATAATTTCACATATGTATCCCAAAATTTCATATAAATATAAATAAGATTTTTTATTTTGATTCAACATAACAATCAAAGGTTTCACTAGAAACCTCAACAACAATAGCAAAAGATCCCTCATTCAATTTATAAATCCAAACTTTGAATTAAAGTTTCATATATACTATATAGTCTCCAATAAGATCTATTTTTTGAATCGAAAGATAGTAATTAAAGATTCCACCAATTAAATATTCTACACTCTCATAATCAATTTCTTCAATGAGAAATAAACTTATTTGCAATATTCCCAAATATACTTTCTTCCTATATGTTGGTTTATTCATGATCTATATACTAGGTTCAATCTCGAAGAATATTCTAATTGGATATCATAAATGATCTTCCACATTTATGAATGAAAATTCATAGTGCCACTAAATAATTAATTTTAAAATCAAGAGCAACATCGCAGTATTCTCCTATATCAAATTTGAGCTTGTAATTTACTCAAACTATTAATGATCAAATTAATAGTCACCATACATAATAAAATTTCATAATAAATTCTCTTGTAATTACTTTTGATCAAATCCAATAATAACATGATCCACAAATTGCTGCATCGTATATCAAACCCTAGAATCATAATTTCTTTGAAACCTTTTTATACATATTCACAAGGTTTAACTAAAATCAAAAAGATAACTTATACTATAATCATTATAGATCTATATCCCAGTGTCTCTAGTGTCTACTCACCTACACTCATCCTAGAGTTATTTTAATGTGTCAATTTATCCATTTATTCTCTAATACCATATTAATTGTTATGCCTCTGATTTGTGATCACGAATCTAGGGGTCATGACAATCATTGCATTCTAATGGAGAACTCTCTCCATAAGCTGCAAGATATTCCAAACTCAATATCAATGCATTATAATGGAACTCATAATAAATCAAGTTTAAAATTTAATCGACTAAAATCAACTTTAATCTTTCACAAAATTTTAGCAATATTCAAAAGATCTTATATTAATTAAACCTCAAATAATAATATTGTAAAACATAATAATAATTCTGTGTCTAAACTTGGTTGATATTGTCTATTCTTGCTTCTAAACTCACTCCCAAAAGCAATATCTATATTTATAATTAAGAATTTAAATTTGAAAAGAAAGAAGAGGTAATGAGCTCGATAGCCCAATAACTAATAAATATCTCAACCAGCCATTCCTGATACATTCATAAAATATGTTGTTCAAAAATAAATGTCATGAATATCATAAGAACATATATTCCATGCAAATCAAATCTTTATTAAATACTCGTATACACATAATCATAAATCTAATTCAAAATAATATGCATATAACTCAACAGTCTTAATTATGACCATACTTATCCCTATGGTAGAGTCAGAATAGAATCAATAAACTCAGTTAGAGTGTCAACATATAACCCCCATTGGTAGGATCAAAAATCAATGCACAATCCTGATCAAAAATCAAGATATAACCTCCATTGGTAGGGTAAAAATCAATGCACAATCCCTATTAGCAGAGTTCAGAATATAGTTAGGCTGAGAGCATAATTTTGATATGTATCAAAGCACTTTTACAAGATAACATATGTACCATAATTCCATCATATTCCAAATAAATCAATAAATTATAATATTTCAAAAATCTCAAATTTACATATCATTTTTCATTCAAAAATATAATTTTATAAATTATACATAAATCAAAAGCTAATTTTTGCTTTCAAAATAAATTATAAAATATTTCAAGAAGATTATTTATTACTTACTTCTGTAGAACATTGAAAGGATATATTTAATCAATTCTAAGAGCATCATTTAAAACCTATTATTCAAAATATATTCTTCCATCACTCTTAAGTCATAACTTATAAAAAATCCAAAGTTCCAACACCCTTACAAGGCTGACAAAAGTAGTAGCATCCAACGATCTTGGTCGATCTTATTATCATAACTTCATCAATTATGATTAGGCTTGAAGATAAGTAATTCAACATAAATAAAAAATGATCAAATTAGTAGTGTCCGACAAAAACCAAAGTGGGGATTGATATATTGTTTGACGATCAAGAGTCAACTCGATCAAGTAACTTCATGTAATCAAAGACAGCTAAGTACAAGAACTTAATAGGGATCAATAAAGATTGGATCTTGCAATGCTCGATAAAGGCTCCGATGGTGCAGGCTATTATCCGACTAATAAATTAGTTCAAATCCTTTACTAGATCAACTCAGATTTAAAAATATAGGTCGAATTCACTAGGTTCATAAATCATATAGGGAGTGAATATCATAGAAAAGATAAATTAATAAGATAGAACATGGCTAAACAATTTGATCAGTATAATTAAGGTGATTTAATCAAATCATGATTGAATTAGTATATAGATAATTCAATATAAATCATGGATGATCAAATCTAGAGGTACTCGATTAGCTTAAGATGGATCCGATAAGCTATCCGGTGAGCACGGATTAGGACTCTCTTTCCTAAGGTCATATCAGGATCATTGAAAGAATTTTTTTATTGGATCAATTATAGAAAGAAAATTACATGAAGGGAAAGATGGTCTAGAAAGAGATATCTATAGAGAGAGAAAGTAAAAACTTCTAGAGAGAGAAAATAATGGATGCATATGAAGAGAGAGAAGGGAGAGAGGGAAGAGAAAGAGTCTTTCTTTTCATTTTTTTTTTCTTTTTCTTTGTTTTTCTTTTTTTCCTTCTTTGGTTTTCTTTCTTTCTTCTTTGATGGAATAGGGCAACTCCCTTTTCCCTTGTTCCTAAAGCAAGGGAACTCCTCCCAGTTGGCAACACCTGTGGCCAAAAGAGAAGGCCATGGTGGTGACCATGACCTAGGTCCAGTGATCGGCGGTGACAAACGGTGCCAGAATATCAAGAGCAAAATGCGAAAAATAGGGAATTCTAAAATTAGATTTTTCTTTAAGAATTTCCAACAGAATTTGGCTAAACCTCAAGCTTAGGACTTATAGAAGATTGAGGAGAAGATGCTTAAAAGGATTTACCTAATCTTCGATGGAAATTGCTCTGATTTTTAGTAGCCAAAGCAAGATTAAACTGTCGGCATATCAAGAAAAAAAGAAGGGGAAAAGGGTGCCGAACCTTGGTGATTTTTCGGTGAGGAAAACCAAGAGGTTTGAGGCTTTACATAGACCTTAATGAAAAGAATTTGAGTCCAATTTCATCTCGATTCCCTAGTGGATTTAGGACTTTGATTAGGAAAAGAACTCCTTGGGAGTTCTTCGCGTATTACCCAGCTTCCACCGTATTTTCCATCTTTCCCAGAACATGCAGAGCATGTGCTGGCTCTTAAGAACCCCCCTTTTTTTTAAAATTTTGATGCTTTAAAAATCATGCTATGGAGGGTTGGGGGATTACATGGTTTTTTTGATTGATTGATTGTGCAACCTATAAGCATCAAGAATTTTTCCTACAAGCATACTCTCAAATTTCATTATTACCAAATATACTTAAGTATTTTAGCATCATCAAAATCAATTCTTGGATCGATATTTGAGATCTATATAGATGGATGGAAGAAAGAGATTGAATTATTTTGAAATCTATGCAAGATGCAATCGAACTGTTGACGTTGTGGGAGAAAAGAACAAGCATTCTTTCGTGCAAAAGATACAGCCCTAACCTCTCTCGCCATTGTGTGCATAATAACCATTTTAATTGTCATTGAATTGAACATAGACTGCTTGAATTGTAGCCCACATTAGGTCCAAGTTGCAAAATTTCTAAAACGGCAAGATAAACCCAATAATAAGTGCATGGGATCCTTCTCCACTATATTTGACTAAGAAATGTATGAAATAGAATGTAGTAAACTATGTTATTCGAGTTAGCTTCCCCTCATTATTAATATTCCATGTTAATAGCATGTAATGCAAAATAAACCAGAAATAAACCTATTTTTGTGGTGTACACATATGCTAGTAAAAAAAAAAGAGGGAAAACTAATGAAATCAGGAGTCTTAACCTAATTGAAATGCTTGACTATGATATTACAAACACTTGAATCATGTGACAAAATACCCATTTGCTTGCATATAGTGATCAATATTGGATTGCATAGCATGCTTGTTACACCTTTCTATTATAACTAGCATCATCTGGCATACTTTATGATTGGTACTTTGACATCTATCATCCAGAGTTCTCCAATTCACGTTGCCAAATGACACCATGCCATCTTTGCTACTTTAATACTTATATTTACAATAGTTGAATTTTCCATCTTATAATTATAATAGTTGAATTTCCCATCTTGTTTGTTAGTTTATATTTTTTATTGTCAACATACTTTGATGTAAGAGGTTCCTCAACAAGTGGCTACATAGTTAGAGTAGGCTTTTCTTTATGAAGATAGGATTGTAGCACCATAATATATATATATATATATATATATATATATATATATATATATATATATATATATATATATATATATATAGACTGGGTTTCGATCGATTGAAGTTCAGTCTATATCCGATCGGATCTTCGACCATTCGATCAGCATGCATCTTTGAGTGCATGCCTGAAAAAGTGCGCTGGCTGAAAAAAAATAGGCGCACGCTTGCATCTGAAAAAAATAGAGAAAAAAAATCTATCTGGAAAAAAAATTTAGAAAGAAAAAAAAAGCTGAACCTGAAAAAAATTTAAAAAAAATCAAAATTTGAAAAAAAAAAGCCTAAAAAAATTTAGAAAAAAAAACCTAAAAGGGAAAAGAAAGAAGGAAGAAGGCACCTTCCACATTGAAAAAAAAACTAAAAGGCTAAAAAAAAAATCAGGCATTTGAAAAAATTCAAAAAAAAATTTAGAAAAAAAAGAAAAAAAAGGAAAGAAGGAAGAAGGTGCCTTCTTTGGGAAATAAGGCACCTTTTTTCTTCTTTCCCTTTTTTTTCAGATTTTTTTTCTAAATTTTTTCAAGCTTTTTTTTTAGGTTTAGGTTTTTTTTTCTAAATTTTTTTCAGACTTTTTTCAGGTCCAGCTTTTTCTAAATTTTTTTTAGATAGGTTTATATTTTTCTCTTTTTTCAAGTGCAAGTGCATGCCTATTTTTTTTAGTCGGTGCATCTTTTGAGGCACGTGCTCGAAGATATGTGCTGATCGAATGATCCGATTGGATATAGGCTAAGCTCCGATCGATAGAAGCTCAGTCTCTCTCTCTCTCTCTCTCTATATATATATATATATATATATATATATAACTTTCAAGTTAGATGAAATAGAACTTAATAACATGAGTACATAATGTCCCCTATCAAAAACATATAGTTCAACAATATGGACCCATTATACCTTCAAGGTAGGACTGAAATCGGATCAGATACAAATTAGATACTAGCATATCCATATTCATATTTATTTTATTTAATGAATATAAATACGGATATGGATATTATTTGAATATAAAAATTTATATCTATATTTATTTTAAATAGATATGGATACAATTCAGATACTGCAGGTATGGATATAATTATAGATATAACTTAGATAATTAAACTTTATGACTATAGAGTCAAAGATATTACCAAACAGATGATAAATTAAGTTAATAATATGTTTATATAGTTATATATATATTTTAAAAATTAATAAGTACTATATAAAATTATATAGGACTGCATGTAGATTCGGATATTTGGATACAGATTCGATAGTTATCTATCCATATCCATATCCATTTTTTTTTATGGATATGGATACAAATACGAATATTAGTCAGATTCTTAAATTTTTATCTATATCCAGATTGATTCAAATATGAAAGCGGATCTAGACAGATAATATCTATACCACTTTCACCTCTAGTGGCAGTCTAGCGAAACCACGATACATTATTTAATTATTAAACTAGTTGAAGACCCACGCATTGCGTGGGGTGAATAATTACAATCCATAATTATCAAAACTTTTTAATAATAAATATTTTTAGCTTTTTTTAATATTTTATTTATTTATTATTTTATAAAATAATATTTTATTATTTTTTTCTTCTTTCTCCCTATTACCATACCTTTTATGCGCCCGTCGATGTTGCCGACCCCCGGTTGCCCTACCATGGCTTTTTTTTCTCAATAAATGCTAATCTTGATTACACCCCTACCCCCTCTCTTCTTCTCATACCTTCTTCATGCCTGCTGGTACCGTCTTACCCCTCTGCTGCTCCACCACTGCTCTTCTTCTCTCTCGATAAATGTCGATCTTGATCACATGTCCCAACGTCCCCATCAGTATCGCCGCCCCGGGTGCCACCACTAAAGGAAGAGAGAGAAACTCTTTCTTCATTTTTTTTTCTATTCTTTTCTTCATTTTTTTTTTTTTTATAAAATAATATTTTTTTATTATTTTTCTTCTTCTTTCCTATTCTCATTCCTTCTTCGTGCCTGTCGGTGCTATCCCATCTCTCTGTCGCTCCATCATGGCTTTTCTTTTCTTTCAGCAAACATTGATTCGATCATACCTCCATCCTCTCACTTCTTTTCATACCCTTTTCGTGCCCACCCCCCACCGCCCCATTCCCTGCCATCCTACCACCGCTCGCCTTCTCTCTTGGCAAACATCAATCTTGATCATACTCTTCGGTGCCCCTACTAATACCGCCACCTTCGGTACCATCACTAAAGGAAGAGAGAGAAACTCTCTCTTTTTTTTCTTTCCATAATTTTTTTTCTTCCTAAACTTTCGATGCTTCCAGAATGTTTGTTAAAATGTATTATATAAAATAGTGATTATATATTTAAATTATACAAATATTCATAAATTATAAATATTTACTAAAGAATTAAAAAATATCCTTTTAATTGATATTCTTTTTTATATTGATCCTGTTTGCTCTTCCTAGAAACATTATTTATTAAAGATGTTATTTCAAGATGTTTAAAAAATGATATTTTTAAATATAATAATAAAAAAATAAATATTTTTTGGAATATATAATTTATTTTTTAAAAATTATTTTATTATTATTTGGAAGACCAACGGAAGGTAGTGGCGGAAAAAGTAGAAGAGAATATGTTTGGAAGAGCCTCTCATTAGTTTTATAGTCTAAAAGCACTATTTAAGAGAGTTTTAAAATGATTGTTATTGAGATTACAACAGTCCTCTACTTTCATTGATGGATTGTTTAGTGGATATGAAAGCTTAAGTGGATTAAGATAATTTTGCTGAAAAATATTTGAAAAATTTAGGATCTAAATTTTTTCATCAGGTTAGGAGTTTGCTATTTGCAAGATTACAACCTTCCAATCCAAGAGGAAACCATCATTTAAGAAAGGATTTACAACCTTATATGATCTTTAGAAAATATTGATGCAGCAAGATAGTGAATGAAAAATAAAGAAAATAGAGATTAAAATTAGTTCACCATTTTGATAGATTTTGGATTTTTAAAAAAAAATTTAGCACTCATCTTTTTCCTTGGTTCCTTACCTGTCGAATACTCTGAACACCATCATTCTCAATTCTTTATATCATCCAAAAAACTAACTAAACATAAAAAAAATCAAAAATTCTTTTAAAAAAGATACTATTAAACTCATCTTTCTTTCGAAGGATAGAAAGGCTTAGTACTGTTGTCCACCCCCTTGCTCGCCCATGGTGCCCCTGCCACCATCCCTCAATAGAGGAAGATAGAAATTTGAAGGAAGAGATAGAGAATGAAAAGTAACATACTTTATTATTAGTATCTTGTAAATTTTTGGTGGCTATTAAATGCAGAGATTTTGCTTTCAAATTATTATAGATAATTTATTATATTTGATCTGATTTGATCTCATGGATCGATTCAGATCTCGAAATATATTATTTTTTAAAAATAATAAAAATATTATTTTTTTTTAAAAATAATATATTATTTAAAATTAAAAAATAATATATTATATTTTTAAAATAATAATAAATTAGTATTTTTAAAATATTATAATTATTTTTATAATATTTTATTTTTTTAAAATAATATTTTTTAAAAAATATTATTTTCATCCCTTATTCCTCTTCTATTTTTATTTTAAAATATTATTTTTTATCTTTAAAATATTATTTTATTATTATTTAAAAATAATATTTTAAATTATTAATAATAATAATAGTTGATTCCACGTGATATAACTAAAGTTATCTGAAACACTATAATACTCTTTCATAGAGTATTATTATTATTATTATTATTATTATATATATATATATATACACACACACACACTAGCCAATGATCCATGCATTACATAGGATAGATAATTACAGCTATAATTATTAAAAATTTTTAATAATAAATATTTATAATAAATATTTTTTAATTTTTTAAATATTTTATATTATTTTATGTATTATATATATGATATATTTTTTTATTATTTTATAAAATAATATTTATTTTATTTTATTTTTTCTTCCTATTTTCATATCTTTTATGTGTCCATCGGTACCGCTGCACCTTCCTATTATCCAATCATGGCTTTTCTTTTCTCTTGATAAACATCGATTTTGATCGTACCCATCCTCTTCTTCTCATATCTTTTCCATATCTATCGATGCCATCCCATCTCGTATTGTATCACCACTGCTCTTCTTCTCTTTTGATAAATATTGATCCTGATCACATTCCCTAGTACCCCTATCAGTACTCTGCCACCTTCGACACCACCACCAAAGAAAGATAGAGAAACTTTTTCTTCTTTTCTTTTTTTCTTCTTCTTTTTTTTATAAAAATAATATTTTATTATTATCATTATTTTCTTCTTATTCTTGTACCATCTCCGTACTTGTTGATGCCACCCATCTCCTGTTGCCTCATCACAGCTCTCCTTCTCTCTTAGCAAATAATGATCCTGATTGCACCCCCATCTTCTCACTTCTCATACTTCTTCCAAATTTTTGGAGACTATTATATGTAGAGGTTTGGCTTTTAAATTGATGGAGTATTATGCTTTATTTGCAGATAATTTATTAGGTTTGATCTGATTGAATTTGATGGATCGATTTAGATCTAAAAATATATTATTTATAAAAAATAAAAATATTATTTTTTAAAAATAAATGAGTATGTTATTATTTTTAAAATTAAAATATAATATGTTATCTTTTTAAAATAATAATAAATTAATATTTTTAAAAATATTATTATTATTTTTATAATATTTTATTTTTTTTAAATAATATTGTTTAAAATATTTTTCATCTCTTATCCCTTTCTTACTTTTATTTTTAAAATATTTTTTTTTTAGATTTTTAAAATACTACTTTATGATTATTTAAAAATAATATTTTAAATTATTAATAATAATAAAATAATAATCTTTATAGCATAACTAAAATCATTTGAGATGCTGATAAAAATATTATTTTTTTAAAAATAGATTAATACATTATTTTTTTAAGTTTAGAAAATGATATATTATCTTTTTAAAATAATAATAAATAATATTTTTTAAAAATAGTAATATTATTTTTATAATATTTTATGTTTAAAATAATAAATTTTTTAAATATTTTTTATTTCTTATCTCTCTTCTATTTTTATTTTTAAAATATATTTTTTAAATATTACTTTATTATTACTTTAAAATAATATTTTAAATTAATAATAATAAAAAAATAATAATCTATATGGTATAATTAAAATCATAAAATAATAATCCATATAGCACAACTAAAATCATTTGAGATGTTGAAGTGGCGACACCACAATACTCCTCCATAAAGTATTCTTATCCCTTTCCTATTTTTATTTTTAAAATATTATTTTTTAATTTTTTAAAATATTATTTTATTATTATTTAAAAATAATTTTTAAAATTTTTATTAATAATAAAATAATAATCTATGTGGCATAACTAAAATCATTTGAGATGTTAAGGTGACAACACCTCAATACTCTTCCATAAAGTATTCTTATTTCTTTTCTATTTTTATTTTTAAAATATTATTTTTTTAATTTTTAAAATATTATTTTATTATTATTTAAAAATAAAATTTTAAATTATTAATAATAATAAAATAATAATCTATATGATATAATTAAAATCATCTGAGATGCTAAGATGACAATACCACAATACTCCTTCTTTGAATATTGTTATATATATATAATAGATAATAATCCATATACTACAACTAAAATCATAAAATAATAATTCATATGGCACAACTAAAATCATCTAAGATGCTAAGATGGCAACACCATAATACTTCTCCATAAATATTTTTATCCCTTTCCTACTTTTACTTTTAAAATATTTTTTTTTATTTTTAAAATATTATTTTATTATTATTTAAAAATAATATTTTAAATTAATAATAATAAAAAAATAATAATCTACATGGCAGAACTAAAATCATTTGAGATGCTGAGGTGACAATACCTCAATACTCCTCCATAAAGTATTCTTATTTTTTTTCTATTTTTATTTTTAAAATATTATTTTTTTAATTTTTAAAATATTATTTTATTATTATTTAAAAATAAAATTTTAAATTATTATTAATAATAAAATAATAACCTATGTGGTATAATTAAAATCATTTGAAATGCTAAGATGATAATACCATAATACTCATTCTTTGAATATTATTATATATATATATATATATATATATATATAATAGATAATAATCCATATAGTACAACTAAAATCGTAAAATAATAATTCATATGGCACAACTAAAATCATCTAAGATGCTAAGATTGCAACACCATAATACTTCTCCATAAATATTTTTAGCCCTTTCCTACTTTTATTTTAAAAATATTATTTTTTTATTTTTAAAATATCATTTTATTATTATTTAAAAATAATATTTTAAATTAATAATAATAATAAAATAATAATCTACATGGCAGAACTAAAATCATTTGAAATGCTGAGGTAGCAACACCTCAATACTCCTCCATAAAGTATTCTTGTTTCTTTTCTACTTTTATTTTTAAAATATTATTTTTTAATTTTTAAAATATTATTTTATTATTATTTAAAAATAATATTTTAAATTATTATTAATAATAAAATAATAATTTATGTGATATAATTAAAATTATTTGAGATGTTGAAATGATAATATCATAATATTTTTTTATAAAATATTCTTATATAGAATAAATTATAAAAATCTTCTAAATTTAGGTATAAATTATAAGTTTAAAAAATTTACTATTTTATCCTTGAAGTTTATTTTTAATATACAAAAATTTTTCTTCCAGGATAAAAGTGTAGATTAAAAATAAATTTTAAGAATATAATAATAGATTTTTTAAACTTCAAAGTATAATTTAAATCTAAATTTAAATTTTTTTTTATAATTTATCATATATATATATATATATATAACTAACTACCTCCTCGACGATAAAGCAACTCCGAAAAATCAAATCTAGTCACGCAAACTCGAAACATCAACGCGCCGCCCACGCCTTCTCCATCGGCTCCTCTTTCCATCCGATATAATGCCCCTCGTTTCCTTCCATCACGGCTTCCAGAGATTGCAGGTCTTATTTTGAGGAAGAATAGAGGAAAAGAAAGAGAGAGAACCATAGGAAGACTTTTCTCTTTTTCCTCCCAATTTTTGCCGGATCCCTCTGCCTCCATGTCTTCCGATCCATTCGCCTCCGGTGGGGGCCACCGCTACGTGAAGATGCAGTCTGAGCCGATCCTCTCCTCCTCCCACTCCTTCCGGCAGTCGGAGCACCCCAGGATCTTCGACGAATTGCCCAAGGCCACCATCGTCTCGGTGTCGCGCCCCGACGCTAGCGACATCAGCCCCATGCTCCTCTCCTACACCATCGAAATCCAGTACAAACAGGTTCTCCTTCTTTACCCCTTCATTTTTTCGTGTAGTATTGGGTTTTATGTGTTTTTCCGATGAAATTTGTGGCTTCTTGAGTTTTGGTGTGATGCTTGGGGCAAAAGATGGGAATTAGGGCTCGGTTTGATGCCGTTTGGTTGAATTTTTGTGATTTTTTTTTTTTTTGAGAATCAAGATTGCTTATTTATTTCTTACTTTAATGAATTAGGGCTGGGTCCGATGCCATTTGTCAGTTTTTCCCCCAAAAGCAAGATTCCTTCTTTATGGATTATGTTGGTGAATTTTTATCCTTGCTGCTCTATTAAACCTGGGGCGAGCAAGTTTGGTTGTTTCGGTTATTCATGCTTGGATTATATGTTGGTAGAGTGAGAAGCTTATTGGTTTTGCAGAATGAAGATTTGGTGTTTTAGGTGTTGGGTGTCATGCGTGGGAGGCACTGCCAAATTGTATGCAAGCTCAGCGCCAAGTGGGCCCCACATGACATTAGAATATTTCTAGCCCATTAAATTGCAGTCTATGCATTCCATGTATCGTTAACTGATTTGATTTTGATTCTTGCTTCCTTCAGTTTTGCTATATGTGACATGAAAAATGATAATTTGTGCCCGGAGCACCTTGAGCGTCATGTTTTCTCATTTCTCTTGATCACTTGACTCCATTTGCCCATGTCCTCAGATGTAATTGTGTTGCGTTGAACTAACGAATCATTCTTGAAGGACTTAAATTACTGTGACCTTGATGTTATAAGCAGGACCAAAAATGCGGGCCTTGGACACCTTTGGATGAGAAATTTGTATACCAATGTTGATGCTCTTTTCCTGGTCAGTGTGCATTAGGTTTCAAAGCTGAAAGGTCATTCATCCTAGGCTGTTAGTTTTATAAGCTTAGGTGATCCATTCTGCACAGGTTTTGGGATGATGTATCATGAAGAACAATATTTGTGTAGAAGTTACTGGGAAGGAGTGTTTAGAAAACATGCAATTAGGGTAAAAAGATATCTTTTCTTTCTCCCCCAGCAAGGTATCAAAAATTGCAAAATTGAAATTCTAAATTTTGAAACTATACAACTTATATAGCACATATCAGATTGGACATAGACAAGGTAGACTTGTGCGCAATAGAATTTTTTTGCTATAGTGATAGAGCCTGTGATTAGTACTTGCTATTCCAGCACAAGAGAATTTAACTCAGGGATTTTTCACATCTAAAATTACCATTAAAGAGCAATGCATAAGGCACTAAAATGCATTGGGATGAGAGAGAGGGAAACAATAGCTGAAATTTTGACCTTTTTATTTTTTTAGTAGAAAGTTATACTTATGAATGCAATTAATCATGAGTTGTAACTTAAATTCGCAGCCTATCAATTAGAAAAAATATATTTTGCATATGATTTCTGTTTCGCATGGTTGCTAGCCATAGAATGGACTTCTGACTTGATGTGTCCTCTGCCTTCTTCCAGTTTGTTTTATTTCATAAGAACTAATTCTTTTCTGCCGGTTACCTTCTTTATTTTCTTCATTTGTTAATTATCTGACAGTTGAGTTGATTGTGTCATGCATAATGCATTTACGGTGGTTTGGTGCTATACTTAAATTTTTCGAGCGTCAACTTGCCTTAACTTTGATCTGAACAAGAAATCATTTTTTAAGAAAAAATAATCACTTCTAAAAATGGGTTTATGCTAATACAACATTAGATGATCATGCTAAACCAGCTGCCTTGATGTCACAATTTTTAGTGGTTCTCTTATTGTTAAAGGATGATATGTAGGATTCTCTCTGCTTTTCTCAACTTATATAATATACTGTTTGGTATATGTGTATAAACATAGTTCGATTAACTTGTGTAATACTTTTTATCAGTTCAAATGGCACTTACTGAAGAAAGCCTCACAAGTTTTCTATCTACATTTTGCATTGAAGAAACGAGCATTTATTGAGGAATTCCATGAGAAACAAGAGCAGGTCTGTCTGCAGTATCCTGTCAAAAATCTCTCTTTACTAGTTTTTTTTTAATGATTCAATTTCTTCCATTAGAGAATTATTCTTTGTATGATTTTTTCCTATATCATTTAACTATGGCTGCTGAATGTGTTTTTTATGCTGGTTCTTCCATGTGTAGCTATTGGCTCAGTCATTAATCTCTCCGATGATCAGAAATGCTGAAACCAGTACTCAAATATTCATCAAACTTTCTTTATTTTACCCAATTTAATGGGGATCTTTTCGAGTAATTTGCAATTTTGTATCACCAAGTTTTTCTCGAAACTCCTTAGATGGCTGTTGAACTTTGTCTTTTTTATAGAATGTTTTTCCAATATTCTTTAATTTATTCCTCTTAATTCTGTTTGGCCTCCAAACATTTTCTCCCAATTTTCCTGGTTCTTTTGCCAAATTGTAAATTGGTGTTCGTGCTGCATCATCCCTAAATGCTAACCTTATCTGTACCAGAAACATGCTTCCTATGCATACAAATTTGAATTTTCTTTTTTGCTTCCTATACTTCAAAGCAGTATTCTATTTTCTCTTGAGAACTGGAGACATTTTTCCACTTCTATATGTTTACATTTCTGATAGCACTTCCTGTGCCCTAAACCTATCTCAGTGGCTATTTGTAGTTGAATATAGACTTGGATATATGGAAAACACTGGAAAGACCTTTTAAATCTGTTTAATGTGCATCATATGTATGTAGTTTTAATATTCTTTTTCTGTAAAATTTTCATTGAAGGTTAAAGAATGGCTTCAAAATCTTGGTATTGGAGAGCATACACCAGTTGTACAGGACGATGAGGAAGCTGACGATGAGCATGTTACTTTGCATCAGGAGGAAAGCTATGCATCTAAAAATAGGTATTTCCTAATGTCCACACAGGAAAAATATGTACTTTCACGATCAACAGAAGCACAGAAATGTAGCACAAGAATGTAGCCCTTTACTTTGTTAAACACTTTTGACAGTGCACGGCATCCCATGATATGGCAGTAGGGCTCTTCCAAGGATGGTTCTGTTTCTGTTTACTGCTTACATGGAAACTAAGAAATCTGATCTTACAAAATGCATTTTAAAATGCCTTTCTAGTAACACCGGCACTATTCAGTCACATCAAGGCAATCCATTCACATTATACAAGTTCAGTTTATTAATTAATATTATTATGAACCAAATGGAAAACTAGAACTGCCCTACATTTTCTTCATTTGAGTTAAGATGAAAAGTTAAACTGATAACTTTGCACTGACAGCCATTTAATCTCTCATAATGTTTATGCATGATGGATGCTCCAGAGGATTTGATTTGTTGAAAGGGAATTTGTCAGTCCACTTTTCTGATTATATACTGCCATGTTAGGAAAAATGAGAAGTCCAGAAGAATTTCATTCTGTGGAAGTTATGTCCTTTCCAGTTTCCAGTTTCCAGTTTCCAGTTTCCATCTTTTAATGTTGATTTGTCATATGCCGGCTTTTTCCCATCGATTTCATATCAACTAACATGTCAACCTGCACTTGAACTTTGGTGCATGAACTAGCAAGTACCGACATATATTACAAACTTTATCCTGCATCTCTGATATTTATTTCAATATCCTTCTTGTGTCTCATTATCACTTTGAGATATCTCAAATATATGTTGGCAATATTACTGAAGGATTGTCTATTTATCTACTTTTATAAGAGGGAAGACAATCCACAATTAAAACAAGCTCATGATCTGATGTGAATCATCTATGCATGGAAGATTATTTAGTTGAATTGAGTTATACACAACTTACAGTTTACTATGACATATACTGTTTTTCTTTTTGTTTACTACCTATATTAAGGACATCCATTCTTTGTGCAGAAATGTGCCTTCTAGTGCTGCATTGCCAATCATTCGACCACAGCTGGGAAGGCAGCACTCTATATCAGACAGGGCAAAGGTGGCTATGCAAGGGTATCTAAATCACTTTTTCGGAAACTTGGATATCGTGAATTCTCATGAGGTAAGTTTGGCCTCTGTTTGACATGATATATGTTTGACAATTTGGTGTTAACATATATCCTTTTTTAATGGTGAACACTGTATGAGCCTTTGTTGAGAGGTCAGATGAATGTGAAAAAATATTATTTATATTCTGT
Organism: Cocos nucifera; assembly: GCA_006176705.1. Lineage (NCBI taxonomy): Eukaryota > Viridiplantae > Streptophyta > Magnoliopsida > Arecales > Arecaceae > Cocos > Cocos nucifera. The sequence continues at coordinate 47,969 of QRFJ01000269.1, forward strand.
ATACTTCTACAGCTTTTATGCACATCCTTTGCACTATGCTTATTGTGTAATTTATTACTGATTGATACTACTTGTTTCTTAGAATTTCTTTGAGTAGTAAGCTTTTCCATATTTCACTTCTGTTGGATGTTGTCATTATCAATACAAAGTAATATGCTGGACACATCTTCCATTCTTTGTTAGCAAATAATCTATACTTAGTTATGATGCATAATCTAGTGTCGTGCTTTGGTAGTTTTTTTTTGCTCTTTTTGTATTTTTTTTAAAAGAAAAAGCTTTGACCATTACTATAATCTGACCCAATATTGATTCATGGTCATGGTTATGGATTTACGAGTTTTTGTAAATTTCAGGTCTGCAAGTTTTTGGAGGTCTCCAGGTTATCATTTTTACCAGAGTATGGACCTAAGCTAAAGGAAGATTATGTTACAGTAAAACATTTGCCAAAATTTCAGAAGGAAGATGATGATAATAGATGTTGTGCATGCCATTGGTTTAATTGTTGTAATGGCAACTGGCAAAAGGTATTTCATTATATATCTTGCAAGTTGCAACCTCTTAGTTGGGTTAACTAGTTGGCATATTGTTTTAAATTTTCAAGAGCATTACTGCATTCTCATATTTAAGTTATAAAAAGCCTACATGCTACATGAAGCATAGATCCATTCACATGATACAATCATGCAATGCCTGACAGAAAGGTGTATGTAAATACAAAATACAACAACATAAAACTTCTGAAAACCATTTTTTGTCCCATTTTCTTATGTGCTGAAACTTGCCTTGACCAATCTTTGCCTTATAACTGCTCATCCAAGGCCATCCTAGATAGAACCAGTCTTGGAGGCTCATAGAGGCTTCTGGCTTGTGCAGTCCTAGCATCTCTAATTTGTTATCTGATTTGATATAATGGATTGGTCCTTTTGAATTTACTTTGTTTGGTAAATAGAGAATAAGCTGTATGGTTTATGTTGCTAACAACCTTCATTGGGATCTATGTAGAGGAGAATTTTGGGTTGTATTAAGCTGCAATTGCTGCTGGCCTGGATGGGCACCGGCTGGTGATCACATGGCTATGCATGAAAATGTGCTTCTCATGCATCCGATGAGCAGGGTGCGTGCAGCTGAGAAATATGCTGGCTTGGCTCATCTTGGCCAGTCATGGTAGCAGCCTTCTGTGATGCAGACTGCACACATTAGCAGTCTGAACAAGAATGGCTCTGAAGCTAGGAATTTGCACTTTTAAAATTTTTGGAAGCATAAGTGATTTTAAAGCTTTTATACGAAGTAATGTCAAAACAATGTGATATGTGGACATTAAAAGTGGGGGAAAAGGGCTAAGTAACTCCTCTCTCTCTCTCTCTCTCTCTCTTTTTTTAAAGTTTGGTTGGCAGTTGGATATACTAACAAGTAGCAACTAAGGATGGTGGAGCCAAAGGTGATTTGATGCACCAGGAAGCTGGTACAGGAGAAGCATCAAAAATTTGTAGGGGGTGTGGGCTGTGTGGTAACCCAAATCATGGGTCCTAGCAACCAAACTAAGGATCACCATTTGTTATAAAAAATGCATATATGTTACTTTTTGACATTATAGTCTGCTGTAGTATGTTGATCATGCGCATCTTGCTTTACATTTTTATCCTTATAATGTTCCTTTTCTCTAATGGTAGTTTAGGTTTGGTGCCTATCTCAACTGAAATATTTTTTAATAAGATGACTCCAATAATTCATTGTAGTGTATCTGTTATATTTTCCATCTTGAGGTGATCATATTTTGACTCTTCAGATTACCTTTAATGAAGGAATTATTCAAAAAGGGATCTAGTAAAATAATTAAAAAAAACAAATGAATGCTGCATGACATTTTCTGATCAACTGGTTGAACAATTTCATTTTCCATGATATCTTAGTTCCAGAGCTTGTGGAAGTTGTTTGCTGCTTTCACATTTTGGACATGTTGTATGATCATAATAAACCTGATTCATGATCTTATCTTGAAGTTTTCTTGATTGCTGGATCAAGTTGGCAAATGGCTATGATTTTATATTACTTTGTCCAGGCCTGAGACATTGTGACATGTACCCTGTAGTATATATTAGCATCAGTAAAAACCCTATTTCAGCATAGATTGCAATCACTTATAAGATTTTGCAGGCATTTATTGTTTACATATTCATTATTAACCGAATAAATATTGCAAAATATTACTGGTTATTCCTATGTGTGTTCTCATGTCCTGTATTATAGTCATGGATGAAATCACTGCAATTTTTTTTTCTCAAGTGCATGATGCATGGTCTGAATACCTCCTTCACCAAAGTTAATGTTATCCATATACTTTGAGATGATGAATTCTTGCAATCATACATAGATGTGTGTATCATCCCCAGTCATTCGACAGTGACATAATCTTCAACTAAAACCCTGCTGCTGTATATGTTATATAGTTTTCATCTCATATATCATGCTTGTCTATATCAGTGTCACATGTCAGCTGATGAGTTGATTGAATATTGTTTTATAGGTCTGGGCTGTATTGAAACCAGGGTTCCTGGCTTTACTGGAAGATCCTTTTGATACAAAACTATTAGACATTATTGTTTTTGATGTGCTGCCATCTTCTGATGGAAATGGTGAAGGCAGGGTTCTTCTAGCAAAAGAGACAAAGGAACGTAATCCCTTGCGTTTTGGATTTCAAGTAAGTTGCTGTAGATCAAGATTCACAATCTTGGTAGCAGACCTTGTACTAATATCATCTTGGTGTTGGTATGCTTGGGTTGGTTTGGTGTACCTATACCCAGTATGCCCCCTCCACTGTGTATCATTCGATATCAGAATGGTATGCTATGCCTGATATGCACTGGTACGAACCGATATGGCGTACCACGCTTTAGATGATTCTGTCATTATGATTTATATTTTCCCCTCTGGCAAGATCAGCAATCTGCATTCAATTTCATTACTCATCTTCTGGATTCTTATTTTTCATAAACTAATATATTCAGATCCATGATATTAACATGTCAACTCCAAAGCACAAGAAGACTGGACCTTCACCAAATAATGCTTCTTTGAACCATATCAGTTCTTATAAGTGACTTATGATCGAAATATGCTTATCACCAAACATTCAAACCTAAACACACATGAAACCTCCATCGATGCTGATATTGTTATTTGTTTTAATGATCTAGGCAATAATCAGAAATTTAGCGCACCAGATCTTGCCATCGTGTTTGTCTAATGACCATTGGAACAGATCTGTCCTCTATATTCTCTTGAATCAAGAAAATTCCCTGTTCATATGAAAAATATTTTTTTGGTGCCAAATAATACAATGTCAACAATGAAGATGCTACTTCTTCATGAATGACATTTGATTAATAGTAAGAAGCAAATCAAGCATATAGACATTCCAAAGTCACGTTGACACGTAAGATGCTCAATAGCATCATTTTACTCTTTCATAAGTTTTTCCTACATCATTACTCCATTTGCAAGGTATTCACAAAATGGATTTCTGATCAAGCAATCCATATGAAAGCTTGAATTTTTGTGGCTTTATGCAGGGTGCTTTCTTGCATTCTCTAACTTGAAGCTGAACCTTTATATGACTAGAATCTATAGTTAAATTGATGACAACACCTATATATCTCTTATTTTTTATTTCAACATTCTGGCATCCTATTCATAATTTTTTTTATAGTTTCTTAGTAATATTTTTAATAGGAATGTTTATATTAATTGAGACCAAGGATTGAGGTCTGTGTGGGATAGGGGCTGTCCTATCTGTCCTATCTCATTCCAGTGAGATTATGGCCCATGGGATGGGTGCAAGACCCCGAAACTCCTGTCCCTGTACTGGTCATCCCATCTTCATCCTGGCCAGGTCATGCACTGTTACGGCCGTCCTGGTTGGGACATGTCCTCAACCCTTTTTTCTGATGATGTTTCGGCTTGTTGTTGGTTGGGAAAAGGGAAGAGAACTGGTTTGGCCTTACCTGTTTTTGGATGGTGCATCAGCCGGTCAGTGTCATCACTGAGAGGGAGGAGGGAGGGGCTCGATTTCTAGGACTCCTTTCACTTCTTCTTCTTCTTCTTCTTCTTCTTCTTTCATTTTTCCTTTGATAGAATGGGACTTGAGCTGATCACAGGACTCAAGCCAATCATGGGGAAGCCAAAAAATCACATGCCTTTTTTCCCTTCCTGATGATGGAAAACTGGGGTATCTATCATGCAAAAAGACTCTCCATTGTTCAATCACCAACCACACAGATCTCAAAGTGCTCAAAACTCCATCATTCATCCATTCACATAGATCTCAAAGCAAGCAGTTGATGATTCATTGATGGAAATGTTCCTGCACCCAAAATCAAATGCCCCCAATTCTTAGGTTGCTAAACATTTCGTTTTGTATATGAGGTATGGAGGCCTGCAAAATCTAGCCTCAAATCCAGAAACTTATGATGTATGGACATGATGGACTGATCATTTGCTTCTATTGAAGATCCTGAGTGAGAAGCAGTCAAGGTTAAAAGTTTGGCCTCCAACTATTTTTTAATGTGAGTACTGATCGGGATGTTCTGATAATTTTGTACAGGGTTGCTTCAAAGAAATGGATTAAATATCGAAAAAATGATAGTTTATTTTTGCAAAATTAGACAATCATATGCTACATATGGAAGAAAGCTATGAGACTTAATTTTTTACCTCATAAATATATCAAATAATTAATTTTTATCCAATTAGAAAAAGGAAAGAAAGAAAGGGCATCTTTCAATGAAAATTAATTTTTTGAGACTGCTTAATGCACCTTTGTCAACTCAACTTATTTGATAACCTAATATAAGTATTTGGCATTATATTTCAGATGAAATCCAAGTGTTCTTCTGAAACTATTTTCTGGAAAAAGATAAATTGTTACAATTTAGAAAGGTATACCTTCTTTTGTTTTGATAGGAGAAAAGAGAAAATAATTCATAATTCAACATGATCTTACTGTCCTGTACATAGTTTCTTTTCTATTTTATGTTTGCCTTAAGATTTCTAGTTGTCTACTTAAAAATCGGTAGCTGATATCCTTGATAAAATAACATTTTATTTATTTAATCTTAACTAAACTATTAAATTGAGTGACATTGTTAGCTTTCATCAAGGCTTAAAGTTCTAATACTAGCCCCAGTACAGTGTGGTACCATTTCTACGGTATGGCTGCCGGTGCCGACACGATACGGCTGAGATGTCGCATAATGTGTTGGTACAGTACAATATTGAGAGGTGTGGATACATTATGGATATGGTGCAGTATGGTATGACCCACGCTGATCGGTATTCACTAGTACCATATTTTGGAAATATATGCATTTGATTATTTTGAGTCACAGTTTGATTAACTTAGCACTTATTTTTCCATAAATTTATGTAAGAAGCTACTGTGTCATAGTTTTCTGATTCTAATTAAGATTGAATGTTTCAAATTTGATTTCTATCCAACATTTATCTCGATAGGTATCTTGTGGAAACCGAACTATAAAGTTAAGAGTGAGAACTAATGCCAAGGTAAAGGATTGGATTGCTGCAATAAACGATGCTGGATTACGGCCTCCAGAAGGCTGGTGCTATCCTCATCGGTTTGGTTCTTTTGCACCACCAAGGGGTTTGACTGAAGATGGTAGTCAGGTTCAATGGTTCATTGATGGGCAAGCTGCATTTGAAGCAATTGCTTCTGCCATCGAAGAAGCAAAATCAGAGGTACGTTTTCTAATATGTTTTGAAAACATTATTTTACAGTTAGCAGTTTGTTAACTCATTTTCCAAAAGTCTAAGATGTTTGGTAAGTTCAATGCAGATATTCATTACTGGCTGGTGGCTGTGCCCAGAATTGTATCTACGACGTCCTTTTAGTGTTAATGGATCTTCCCGAGTTGATGCTTTGCTAGAGGCAAAAGCTAAGGAAGGTGTACAGGTATTACCTATACAACTCAACTTTTTATCTGGATTATATCTTGTGCCAGTTTTGTTGGTTTTGGGAAATTTATTTATGAGAGAACTGCCATCCTGATGGGTTCTTATTAGTCAAGATTCTAGCAAACATCCCAACAGTGAAATGCTTGGTGAAAATAACTCCATTTTATGTATTTTAAAAAAAAAAGGTTTGGTGTTTACAGGTTACCATTCCATTTTATTTATATTGATGTGCAAGTAGTATCATTAAATTGACAATTTGTTTTACGGCTTTTCTGAGTTGAGTTCGAGCATATAAACTCAGCGTAACTCAACTGACTTATAGATGGTTTGGACATGTACAACATTGCTAGAGGGATGCACTGGTACGAAGGATTGATTTGGTATATATAAAAAAAAGAGGGATAGAAGCAGGCCAAAAATCACATGGGATAAAGTAAGGACTTGATATCCCAACATCTCTCTAAAAGTATAGCTTTAAACCAAGCAAAACAGAGGAAAAGGAATCATGTAGTTGAACCCAATTAGTTTAGTATTAAGGCCCCATTTGAAATGCTTTTGGAGAGCTAGAAAGTGCTTTTTGTCCCTCCAACAAGCACTTCTGAGATATTTGGTTGTGTTTGGTAAAAAAATTGAAAATGCTTTCTGGTTCTCAGAAAAGGTGAAAAATGTCCGTGGAAGAAGCTCAATTTTGGAGGTTGTCTCCAAATGCTTCACTTAGCTGATGTAGAGAAGCTGTTTTTGGTTTAATAAAATTTTTGTAGTGACCAAAATACCCATGCTCAAGGATTGTTGTGTTGGTACTGGGACCGTATCGGTTTCTTGGTGGCATAGTTTGGTATGGTACCATGCCAGGCCCATACTGACATAGCAAAGCCAGGGGAGGGTAAGGGAGAGGGAGAATGGGAGAGAGGAGGAGGGCCGGGGTGGGGGGGGGGAGGGGGGGGAGTGGGAGAGGGAGGAGGATGGTTGGAAGAGTTCGATGGACTGGGATGGTTTTGACTAGCTCGCGATTTCAGGTTAGGGGTGCGAGGGTCGCTACCTAAAATATTGTATGTGTATTTTCTAAAATGTGCATATGCCATTCTGGTATTGCATTTGGATCGCAATATGGTTTTGGGGGCTAGATTCTTCTCGTTGCTCCCTGTATTTCTGAATGTGCATATCCCTTTTTTGCCATATGATCCCCCATGTGCTCCCTCTCCCTATTTTGTTTCCACCTGAATTTATTATCAATGAATGTACAAGGATGGTTTCTTCTTGGAGAAATTCCATAACTGCTCATAGTTGGAATCTTCATCCAATAAGCTCTGTGCCATTTTAAATATTTTTAATATAAAATTTATACTATTGAGAAATTCCAACTTAATATTTACTGCTTGATATCAACAATGTTTACGCACTATTTGGTGTTCATTTCACAGTTGTTTTTCTTAGTTTTCATGTTTTAATTAGGGAACCTATTCTTTCTTTGTTTTTGTTTTTCTTGGGCCAGTTTGGATGTCATGCATTATTAGTTTGTAAATTCAGCATCTATTTGTAATAGAACTACATTCTAATTGCTTTTATTTGGCATTGTTAATTGTGATGATTTGCAGATCTACATCCTTCTTTACAAAGAAGTTGCTCTTGCTTTAAAAATCAACAGTGTATATAGTAAACAGAGACTACTTAACATTCACGAGAATGTGAAAGTTCTACGCTATCCAGATCATTTCTCAACCGGCGTTTATCTATGGTATGAAATTGTAGTCTAAGATGACTTAGCATATGTTGATGTTAATATCGTCTTATCTTCTTTGATAGATTTGATTTTGTAATGTTTTTAATAACTTATATTTATATTTAGGTCCCATCATGAAAAAATTGTGATTGTTGATAGTCGGATATGTTTCATTGGAGGACTTGATTTGTGCTTTGGTCGCTATGACAACTTCGAGCACAAAGTTGGTGATTTCCCTCCGCTAATTTGGCCTGGAAAGGACTACTACAATCCCAGGTATTTTAATGTGAACCTTTTAAATAAGCTCGTAGGTGTAAGACATGCAGTTGAAATCTGTCTAGGGAATTCTAAGAAAATGTAGATTATGAATCAATTTTTTGTCCATCATCTTGTAATGTCCTTTTACTAAATGTAAGGGAATCTGAACCAAATTCTTGGGAAGACACAATGAAAGATGAATTGGATCGTCGAAAATATCCTCGCATGCCTTGGCATGATGCCCATTGTGCACTTTGGGGGCCACCTTGTCGTGATGTAGCAAGACACTTTGTTCAACGCTGGAATTATGCTAAGGTTGGTTTATCCTGTGGTGGTTCTATTTGTGTTCGGTGTCATAGTTCTTTGAGACCTTTATGATTTTTTTTTTTTGAGTAATATGTTTTCTTTCCTAGAGAAATAAAGCTCCAAATGAGCAAGCAATTCCATTGCTGATGCCTCAACACCATATGGTCATTCCACATTACATGGGAAAAGGCAGAGAAATGGATGCGCCAAATAAGCAAGAAGATATCAACCTTAAAGACATAAGAAGGCAGGATTCCTTCTCCCGTTCATCATGTCAAGACATCCCATTGCTTTTACCTCAAGAGCCTGATGGATCATCAATGGCTAGCGGTAATATAAAGGTTAATGGGTTAGACATAAATTGCAGCCTCGCAGACAATCCAAATATAACCAGTCAGAGCCAGCCCTTTTCTTTTAGGAAGACCAAAGTTGAGCATTCAGTTCAGGACATGCAGATGAAAGGTTTTGTGGATGATCTTGATTCCCCACAACTTCAGAGGGAAACACATTTTGATGTGATGGCCCAGTCACCTTTTCAGAATTTGGATAAGGAGTGGTGGGAAGCACAGGAGCGAGGCGATCAAGTTGTCTCTGCTGATGAAGCTGGGCAAGTTGGTCCACGCACTGAATGTCGGTGTCAGGTTGGTATGACTCTAGTTCACAATGATAGAGGCAATCCAGACTTAAACCTGATCCTTTCCCCCCTCTGATGGATTCAAATTTTACCATTTTACACATCAGATGCATGGATGCATATGCACATGCACATGTTATCTACTAAGATTTTCATAATCACTTTTTGAGTGTAGGTCATTAGAAGTGTTGGCCAATGGTCTGCTGGAACAAGCCAAACTGAAGAAAGCATTCATAATGCCTACTTTTCTGTTATCGAAAAAGCGGAGCACTTTGTATATATTGAGGTGAGGACTTTTCATTTCTGTACAGGTATTGGCTGTTAATTCGTACTCTAATTGCTCGACCATCCTTGTTTAAGAACTATATGCTTAAGCTGCCTTGGTATAATAATAAGTTTGAAGTCCTAGGTAAATCCTTATCAAGTTTGTTTTGAAGCTCCAAGCAGAATGATTTTCCAGATAAGGAATAAAAAGAAAGTTCTTTTGTTATTGTAGTGTCTCACAACCTAGGAATCACGAATACTTCAAGTCAAGGTTTGTCGTGCTGGTCGGCCGGCGGTTTGGCTTCGTATGCCGGCATACTATTCTGTGCCGGACCCAAATGGACACGATAAAGAAAGCGAGGGAGAGGGAGAACCGGAGAGGGAAAAAGAGAGAGAAAGAGAGAGGTGGAAGGATGGCGGAGACATTGGTCGTAGCCGCCGAAGAGCTGCAGAGGCCCCTAAAGGAGTGGGGAACTGTGAACCAAGAGGGGGGGCAAGAGGGGGGGCGGGGGTGGGGAGGGAGGGAGAGGAGGAGAGGGCAGGGATGCCGGTGGTGCTCGGCAGTGGTTGCTAGAGGACCGTAGAGGCTTGATTCCTCCCTATCTTCCGCCAATAGAAATAGGAGTGCCCTTATTTCGATCATAATTTTAATTTTTTTTTGCTGGAAAATTTAAAAAAAATCTAAGTGAAGTCGATAGCGGTGTTACAGACTTCATCTGATATCAAGAAAAAAATCGAAATAGAGGTTTTTGCCCTAGTTTCAATCGGCCAACTTCGGCCTCCACAGGCCTCAGTGGGCCTCTAGTGGCCTTTGAAGGCTCTATCTCCCTCTCCTCTCGCCTCCCTTTCTTGTTCTCTCTCTCTCTCTCTCTCTTTTCCTTTTCTTCCTTCTTCCTCCCCCCTCCTTGCCAGCCCTCCAATAGGCACAGCAGCCTCTGGAGGGTCTCTCTCTCTCCTCTTCTTTTCCTTCTCCCCTCTTTTTCTTCCTCTTCTTTCTTCCTCCTCCAGCTAGTGTTTCGAATTTCACATCGGAACCATACCGGTGGGCTGCTGGTATGATGTAGCATGCCCCGAACCTTCTGGTTCATGACAGTTCGGTGAACCTTGTTCCAAGTAGCATATCATGCCAATATTTGATACATATCAGATACAAATATGGATATGGCTTGGATGCATGCCATCTGTTTCTAAAGTAACCCAGGTTTTCTGCCTATAACTCCATTTATATGTTGATTGATATAAAGACCCATCTTTTATATATATCTATATCAATATCTCCCTTTTGTTGGAAATCTTCTCTCATAGCTCTCCTCAGTTGACCTGTTGGAGCTGCTAGCTAGTGAGTTACTCAGGCTCCGCCATGAGACCAACATTGGGTCTGAGCTACTCACTGCCACTGTTGCTATGATTAAGGTCTTGATTATGACTCAAACTCAATAATGATGACATAAAGGAGCATGGGTAGTTCACTAGGTAAAGGATTCAGAAGTCAAACTAGGGAAAGACATGGGAGAAGATGTAGTAAATATTCCAATATGGCTGATGGAAAGTTAATTTGGGTCCTCTTCATAAAATTTTTAGGATAAACATGATATTAATCTGCACATGTCAATAAAAATCTTCATACACAATTAATCTATAAAGGAAGGGTTATAAGCAAAAAAATCAATAACAAATGCCTCTAGATGCTCGATGGATTTGCTCAAGATGCTTCCAAATACCTCTAGTGAAGGGGGAGTTTTTTTTCCCAACTTTTGATGAATGTTACTGTATAAAAAATGGGTGATTACATTTGAGAGTTTGTGATGTAGTATCATTGTTTGGAGTTACTGGGTGTTGATGTTGTTATGTGAAGTATGGACTATGCCACTGTGGTAAACCATTGTTTGTGATGTTTATATTCTGTATACACACTTCACAGGCACATGCATATACATACATACATCTACATGCATACACATATATTTGTGATATATTCTAGTCATATCATAATCGATTTTAGCTAGACTAGGTTACCATATGACTTGGTATAAGGTGAATGATGATGTCTTTTATGGTTTGTATGTACCCATGGTCCTACACTAACAAAATAATATGTTATTATGAGTGCTGTCCTGCATGTGCCACAACATCATATCTCATCCGAATGCTTGGTCAAAATCTGGCCGACAATGTAAGGGTACAACAACTAACTAAACTACATGAATAAGGTGAATGATGAGTCTTGTTGGTTTGCATGTACCTACACTGACAAAATAATCCATTATTATGAGTGTTGTCCTAAATGTACCTGAATATCATCTTATCTGAATCCTGGGTCAAAATCTGGCCAGAAATGAAACACACAACAACTAACTAAACTACATGAAACAAGATTTCCACTATAGGGTACTTGATGAAGGAAAACATACTGGAAAGTATGATGAAAGCCTAAGGCTGGCTTTGTATATCCCTCCTCCCAAAAAAATTCATTGAGAAACACATTCTTCAGTCTAGGTGGCAAAACTTGACCCAATCCACCTTCAAGAAGCTTGGCTTAGGTAGGCCTTTTCATGACCCAAAGATTCTGGGTTAACTCTAGACTTTGGTCATTCAACATGAACTGATTAGTTCGGTCTTTTTGGTGGAAACATAAGGCCCAAGGCCCAACATCCAAGCCCCTGAAGTCAAGTATGGGCCACTTAATTTTGTTAATTATATTATGAGAATAAGAATTTTATTATAGGAGGATAATTTTTTGTTTGTTATTTATTTATTATCTAATTGTTAGCACCTTCATGCTTTTATAAAGGAAAATTATGATATTGATAAACATAATATCTATTTTAGTAGATTACTTTTTTTAAAAAAAATTCTATCCAAGCTGACCAAAACCCATCCTTTTTTGCATTCAACCCAATCAAATCTAGATCGGGTTGAGCAATTTTTTGACCCTACCTGAATTTGACCTGACTTGAACTGGCTGAATTGCCACCCTAAAATTGTTGAACTTGCTCATCTTGGCCACACGAACAAATGTTCCCTTGTAATTTGGGGTGATTGATATATGAGGTCAACTTGACTCGACATGCTAGTATGCCAGGAATGCCTGACTTGAAGCTGACCTGCAGCTAACTTCCAAATTGCAACCAACCTGCTTACCCATTTAAGACCCAAGCCCCTTTAGTTTTTGGCTTTATACTTGAATGGATAGGGTTTGTTTTTATAGTTTTTTGTCCATTTATTCTATAACTCATCTCTCCCTTAAATTCTAAGCCACTGGATCAATGGTCTAATGGCTCATATATTACATAATTTACTAGATATATATAAATAGAATAAATAGAAATATTATAATATAGTATAAACCCCCTCAATGACCTGATGGGTTGAGAGGCCCTGGCCTGAACCGAACCCAACTTGTTGGCGAGTTAGGATTGGTTGACCCATATCCGACCTGTGGACCCAGTGGATTGATTTAGGCAAGCTTGGATCTAGCTCAGGTTAGAAATTGCCATCCCTGGTCATAATCTAATAATACATTCTTATATAAGCCACGAGCCCCTAAATCCTCGTGTATATGCTTTAGACATTTTGGGTAAGCATTTGATAGTTGTGATACCTTCTCGAGGCTATTGTGCATTTGATGCAGGAGCACACGAGGAACATGCTACATGATAGAGGGTAGTCACCTGCTCTTAATAGTTGATCATAAGGGGAAGAAACTTGTAACCAAGTTGTTACATTGTGATGACCTTGAGAAGCAAAATAGCAAACTTGGGTAAGTTTTTACTTGCAAGCACTTATAGTTTGGTCATACATGCCTTATCGATTGCCTCCTACATCCTTTGCAAATGGAAGACAAACAAGCTCTCTTCGCTAGGTAGGATAATGCGCTAGGAAATGTTCAATAATCTGGTAGCCCCTAGCATATAGGTTTGCATAGTAATCATCACAATGAGTAGGTGAGAGATTTGTGCCATTAATATGAATTTAGATGGCATAACCTATCACATGCAGCTAGTCTTACAAGGCTTACATGAATTCCAGCTAAAAGGTTAGAGCTGATTGCCATAATTACATAAGGCAGCGGCAAGGAACAGAAACCTAAAACCAAAATCTCTCAGGAAAAAAGAGGTTATATGAAGAAAAAATGAATAAACAAATGGAAGGAAAAAAGAAAGCAACAAATAGTGATGTTGCTGTTCAATGGAGGCAATGAAAAAGAGAGCGGGAGATCAGGGGCTTGTAAATATGAAGAAGAGATAACAGTTGCATTAAATAGTTGGATAGCATCTGATGTTGGGTGAATAGCTGCTGGTTGTGAACGGTCCAATCAGAGTGTGTGCAGGCCAAGTACAGAAGGGGGAAGAAATCTCTCAAAGAGGAGAAAGAAATGAAAAATAAAGGCATAGATAACTAATGGAATACCAACCAAATCATGTTTGTCTTCAAAATGCCAACCAAATCCTGTTTGTCTTCAACTAAATGAAGGCTGGAGGGAAAGAACGAACTAGAAAAACAAGATTGGGCAAGTCTTGAATTGATGCCTGCAAATTCTCAAAGGACATTGAACAACCTACCTGTGCAATAAAAAAGTTGTGTTTGAGAAGGAGAAAAAAGGAAAAAAAAACCTGCTATGATAATGCAGTGAAACTTTGAAATATTAAGGAATATGTTCTTTTTCGGTGCAGATTTAATTTGCATTGTCCTTTTATGATGTAAGGCCACATTCAATTAGGCGATGAGGATAACAACTAAATCTAATATAGGCATAAAACTGATGACAATATTGATCATTCATGCCACATGCAATTGGATATGCTAGCAACCTATCATGCAGACTTGACTACTAAATACTCTTAGGCTAAAAATATCTGATTTCATGTGCTTTGCATTATTTGTCTTGAAGCTGGATACCGATGATTTATAATATTATTATTTTTAATGTTGCCAGGAGACATTTGATGTGAGACATAGTTACCAAAGATGTATTTCCTAACAATGATGCTGCATTTGGTCCAGCTTATGGGATGTAATCAGATAAAAATTCCAATGTTTGGTTTGCACAACTAATAAATCATGATTCCTTCAGGATCACCATTCCCTGAAATAGAGGAATTGAAATTGCACTCTGAAAATGGGAGGAATCATCATTCTTATTGGTATAACAATGTGTATGAACCAAGCAGTAGTATTTATGGCATAAACTATTTGGTTGACTTTTGAATTTAAAGATATTTTGTTGAGTCCATGGTCCACAAACACACACACACACACACCCACCCACCCCCATATATATATATATATATATATGTGCGCACGCGCGCGCACGTGCACGTGTGCAATGGAAGGCCTCCAATTAAATTATAATGGTTGTTCGAAATTTGCTAAATTAAATATTAGAAGGAAAATTTCATTCCTTTTCCATGTATTCCTTCAATTTGTGCTGAAATAATGGAACAGGAATGGAGATTCCCATTCCCTATCTTCAGTTTCCATTTCATTTGATTTGCATTTTGATTCTTTTCTATTCCCATACGAAACATAGCATAATACTTTGGATTCAGATGCACAAAATGGGGAAAAATGCAGAGAATGAGAATGGAGATAGTTTCCATATTTTTAAGCACGTCCTATTTCTTTTTTCTTGCATTAGGATCTTTTAAACCACTATTTTTGACTTCCCACTGATGTTCTGTTTCTTGCATCCATGTCTCATTCCATTACCTACTCTTTGGGGTTTGTTTCTTGCAGACTAGTCTTTGGTATGAGCCTTCCCACAATATGGTCACATTTCTCAAAATGTTAGGTATCATAGAAATATTTTTTGTTTTAGAAGCATTTGTTTGATCATTAAAATGAATTTGATTGGGATAGTTTCTCAAATGATCTTGACGCATGTAAACAATCCTGTAATATTATGCAGATTTTGTTATGTTATTACATACTCTCTCTCTCTCTCTCTCTCTCTCTCTCTCTATCTATCTATCTATCTATCTATCTATCTATCTATCTATCATCTATCTCTTGGATCCCCCACCCTCATGCATGTACAAGGATTTCATTTTTTTTATTTATATTTAAGTCTGACCTTTTGTTATCTGCATTGGCACTTTTCCAGAATCAATTTTTTATATCAAGTCTTTCGGGAGATGATACAATAAGGAACCGTGTTTTAGAAGCATTGTATAGGCGAATTATGCGGGCGGAGAAAGAAAAGAGGTGTTTTCGAGTTATCATAATCATACCACTATTACCTGGATTCCAGGTGCCATGCCTTGAAATATTCATCTTTGACTTGATTCTTTTCTCTTTTATTAGTTGTTTTCTGAACATTTTTGTGATAGGGCGGCATTGATGATGCTGGTGCTGCATCTGTAAGGGCAATAATGCATTGGCAATACCGAACTATTTGCAGAGGGCCAAATTCAATATTGCAGAATCTTTATGATATAATGGGTCCTAAAGCACATGATTATATATCTTTCTATGGTCTTCGAGCTTATGGTAGACTTTACGATGGAGGCCCTCTAGTTACCAATCAGGTGAGTCTCCTTGCATTTACAATATATATTATTTAATGTAGTCTTAATATCTCAAGTTAGAGATAAGAAATAAATTGATCTCTCTTGTAGACTTAAAGAACATGTCCTATTTGGTCCATATATTTTATCAAAGCTTCATGTAATACATATACTTTCTTGAGTCAGTCTGCCAAATCGACATGAACTACCAATTCAGGGCATATTGACCTAAACTGACGTATATTTGATTTGTTTGGCCTCTCGGTTCGGGAATTGGCTCAAACTGCTATGAACTGAATGGAACCTATTTCTGCTTGGTGTCGAGTGGTTCAGGTAACTTCAAGCCATTCCTAACCAAAAAGGGAGGTTATAGGTTGATATTCTCCTCTCTTTTATTCAAAAGTTACAAAGTGATGGGTGCATAGGAAAAACTTATATGCTCTACCACAAGGTTAGGTTTATCATAAAAATTTAAATTCTTTCCCTAGTTAAAAGGCATTGGAAGGGAGATGGTCTTGATCATAATCAGTTTCCATATCTATAAAGCATGACAAAGGCTAGGACATGTAGATCTCATATAGGTCCTTATGAAAGAGGTTCTCTTCAATTCCTCTAGAAGGGGAACTATTGAATACACACAACCACATGAAAGGTGGAACCATTCTTGAACCTTTTGGTTGGGTTATACCAAGCCATATCGGGGCAGACTGGCACTATACCGTCCCTCGGTTTGAGAAAATGGTGAGGGTCAGGGAAGATGGAAAGAGATGAAAAGAGACGGGGGAGTGAGGGAGGGAGGAAGACGGAAGGAGGCCAAAGAGGGAGAGGACTTTTGAGCCCCCATCCTCGGGCTGTAGCTTAATAAGGGCGGAGGAAGAGGGGGGGGGGGGGGGCGCTGGAAAGCCCTCTCCCTCCCCTCCTTAAACCCTAGCTCACACACACCCCCACACTCTCCCTCTCCCTCCCCCTTCTCTCTCTTTTGCTCTTTCCTTTTCGCTCTCCATTTTTGATCTCGCTCCTCGTTGTTGGTATACCATAAGTCGGCATGACATGGTACCATACCGTACCTATGTACGGGCATCTGGTATAGATCCCAGCACTGATTCACTGGCCTTGAACGATAATATTTAATATTTGTGCCTTCTCGCTCTTCTGCTCTTTCCTTTTTGCTCTCCCTTTTTGATCCAGCTCATCGTTGTTGGTATATCATAAGTCGGCATGACATGGTACCATACCGTACCTGCCTATAGGCAACCGGTACAGATCTTGGCACTGATTCACTGGCCTTGAATGATAATATTTAATATTTGAATAAAAATCATTCTCATAATAACTTTTTTCGTATCATATGACATGTGCATAAGTAAAACAATTTGCCACCACATGAGCTTTGTGCTACTTAATTGAGTCATCAAAAACTAAAAACACTTTCCATGATGGTGATTAAAGAAGGTAGGTTCTCACATATTAGTGAGTCAAAGAACAAAATGCACCTTAACCATAATCTTCTGTCATTTAGGAACTTTGCAATCCTCCTATGATATTTTAACTCTTTATGGCAAAAGTGGTTGCATAGACAAAATGAAAGCTTAAAAAAACCCTAAAACTGTTTGGTTAGCTAATGCCTCTCTATTAGATGTTGATTGTGAATCAGGCAGTGATAATTAGGGAGATATAGAGAGGTGCAACCATATGCCAAGGAGCAAGGCAATGACAAGACCCTTGGATATCATTTCCACCTATATGTCAGGGTAATGTAGCCTGTGTACTATGAAATGGAGGCAAAAGTAGAGTTAAAAGTAAGGGGAGGATGACACATGTCAAAGCCAAGAGTTCAAGGAGGAGGAATGGTTAAGAGAAAGATGTCAATGACAAATATTAGGGCATGTGGTGATACGCAGCTATGTACTGAGTTACAATTATATGTTTAATTATTATAGTTGTATCCATCGAGCAATCATACAGTCTCTCGGGACTGATATGAAATAAGACAACATTAAAACATCCTTAGAATCATATTTAAAGGTCCATAAAACCTAAAATAATCTTAAAAACAAAAAAAAAAGGAAAAAGGCAAAAAAATTATTAAATTGGTATGGAACATGTTCACATCTATGTACCAAGTGTTATATGGTTCAGCTTGATACCATACTGTGCAACTACTTGACCAGTACGATCCCCAACACCGAGATTGCAGACCTTATTCCTTATAATGTCATTTTGAGCTTTAATCTTTTTATAGAAGATAATTTTAAGAAGTTCATAAAAATTTCTAATAAATAATCATGAAGTTTCTAGAGATGCTTCCATGCATGTCCATTTAGGTGATTTTCACCTGTTTGTTTTGTGAAACATTTACTTCAATGCAAGCTTTTTGAGTCCTATACAAGATGTTGGGGTCAAAGTAGCAGTTGGAAAGGTAGTGGTTGGAGCCTTTGTAGTGCATGCAGGCTATTTTCATCTATATGTTTACTTTTAACACCACTAATATATTATTCTATTCTGCTGTGGCTTATAGCTGGGAATATCCATCCTGCTGTGCATATGCATGCTAGTGTGGACATGAGCAGACATGTTTGTATGGATATTTATCTGCACCCAATCATGGGAGATTATGCCTTTTCAATAATGTGCATTGAGTGGAGATTGGGTGTAATTGGTCTTGTACCATTTTGTTTATGTTTCTCTCTTTTATATGAAACTCTTTATATGGGCATACTTGATAATGTTTAAAAATGATATTGTTTGCATATTTGCTGTGAAAGATAAAGCCTAATGTTTACAAAATTGCTGTGAATGATACAGCCATAATGAACTGCAAAATCAGAGGTATAATGGCTTGTTTTGATTCGAGTTATATCATCCTACTAGGTTTTTTTTCTAATGGATTTTGTTTTCCTCTCAGGTATATGTTCACAGCAAATTGATGATTGTGGATGATCGTATAACATTGATCGGTTCAGCTAACATAAATGATAGAAGTTTGCTAGGATCGAGGGACTCTGAGGTATGGTTCTATTATTTTAATCCAAGTCAAAATGTATTCACTTATACAAACATGTGTATATGAATAGATGGATGGATGTTTTCAGGTGTGCATGCTTGAAGATAAATTCATATATGTATGATTTTGTATCTATGAACTGTACCGTAGACCTCTTGTGTTTTCTTTTGTGGGTCAACTATATTGTTTTTGGTTTAATAAATGGGCAACATCACAGATTCTCTCTGTATGTCTTTTGTATTTCGGTTGTATGGAAGAAAACGTGTGTTATGTTTGATATCAAGTATATTATTTGCCACAAAAGATATTTGTTCCAAGACATTTTACATCAAGATTTGCTAGAACTTCATTTCTTTAGTAATTTTCATTTACACTTTTCTATACAATCTACTCTAAAGGGATTAATTTATTATGTTTCTGCAATGTTATCAACTTTCTCATTGCTTTTTTCACATCACTTAAATTTGTGTGTCCCATTTTTTGTTTGCTCAGATTGGTGTTCTTATTGAAGATAAAGAATTTGTTGCTTCTTATATGAATGGAAAGCCATGGAAAGCTGGAAAATTTTCTCTTAGCTTGCGCCTATCTCTGTGGTCAGAACACCTTGGTCTTCATGCTGAAGAGGTTTGTTTCCAAAATCAAATACTTCTACTTGCTCTAACCGGCCCCCATCTTGTCATATATATGTAAATGTAGATGTATGTCTCTCTCTCTCTCTCTCTCTCTCTCTCTCTCTCTCTATATATATATATATATATATATATATATATAGAGAGAGAGAGAGAGAGAGAGAGAGAGAGAGAGAGAGTATATAATAAATGACGTGTTCCAAAATTGAATTCATTTGGTTATCATGAACCAATTTCTCACATAATTTTCAGGTTATTTGGTGATGTTTCCATGTCTTTATTGAGCCTATTAAATATCTGTTTATTGATTAAGCATTCTCCTTTATACAGAAAAAGAAAATTAGATTTGCTGCTTGGAAAGTTGGAACTTTGACCAGAAAGTGTAGAGAGCTAGTTGATACAATGGCATGTAGGAAAATTAAAATTCCTTGAAGAAACTACATGAAAAAGGTTGAAAATCTAAGGATGTTGGGGATGGTTATAAACTATTATGTGTAGATCAAGATAATCATAGAAATGGTGGAATAATTATAAATAAAGAAATAAAAAGTAAAATTGTAGATAGTAATAGATTAAATAGCTATCAAATTTGTTCTAGATGGGGAGAATATAAGTGATAGATTAAAAGATATTAAACTAGTTTTAAAAGAGGAGATCATGACCGTAGTTAGTGTTTATGCACCACACGTATTTTAAGAGTGAGGACCAATAAATAATTTGGGGAGGAAATAGATGGGCTAATGCAAAGTATTCCTAAAGAGAAATGATACTTAAAGGTGGTGAGCAGTGACTTACATGGGCATGTAGGCTACAGCAGTATGGGATATTGGAGTGTACATGGTAGATTTGGTTTGAGAGTAGAGATTTGATGGGCAATTTGATTCTTTACTTTGCAATATCTTATGGCATAGCAGTTGCAAACCCATATTTTAGGAAGAGAGATAAGTATTTAATAACCATTATGAGTGAAATGAATTTGTCACAAATAGATAATTTTTTCACTAAGAGAAAGATCAATATGTAAGGATTATATTGTGATTCCTAGAGAGAATTTAACTACATAATGTAGGTTACCAGTCTTATATTATTAGAGGAGGAAAATTGGAATTTAAGGACTAAACCAAATAAAATGTGAGATCAAATGACCAACTGTATTAAGAGGGTTGCTAAAGATGTTCTGGGAGAGTCAAAGGGGAGAAGATATATGCAAAGAAACATGATGATGGAATAAATAGGTACAAGAGGTAATTAAAATAAAATATATTTATTTTAAACAATGGCAAAAAGTAGCTATCATGGATTTCATAAGCTAAGCAGGCTAAGAAAGATGCAAAAAGGCTAGTAAGTCTAAATATGTGGCATATATTATTTATATGATAATTTGGTTTCAGAAAAGATGAATGAAATTTGTAAAATAGGTAAAGCTAGAGCGAGGAAATCTAAAAATGTTAATTGAGTTAGATGCAGTAAGTTTGGGATTCGTGTAATGAACCCCAAATTAAAGCTTAGTTGAGTTGAGTTCTATGCATTAAAAGTGTGGATAATAGGATATCATTGAAAGATAAAAGAAGATGAAAATAACTTTCTGAAACTTCTTTAAATGATAATTCTACTAAAGAAATCTTCATTTAAGTACTTAGTGTGGAGTCCAAGATCTATTTGTACAACATCGAGGCCATGTGGAGATGGTTTTGGAAAGAATGCAAGAAAGCAAGCATTTGGACCAAATGAATACCTAGTGAGGGTTGGATTAGCATGGAAGATATTGGGCTAAATTAGCTTATTAACTTATCCATTTAAAAAAAAAAAAAACTAAGAAAATATTAGATGACTGGACAACAAGTATTTTAATACCTTTTTATGTCATGAATAAAATTGTTCTATATCAAAGAGCTAAACTTATGAGACACTATGGAGTTATAGTAAATAGTAACTGAACAAAGATAAAACAAGATAACTGTTTCAGAAAACCAGTTTGGATTTATGCATGAAAAATCAACAATAGAGGCTATCCTTTTACTTAAACAATTGATAGGAAAAATATAGAGAAAAAGGAGAAGTCTATATATGATCTTTCTTCACTTAGAAAAAAACTTATTATAGGTAGCAAAGAAAGGTAATTTGGTGGGTTTTAGGAAGGAAGAGTTTACATAAAGTTAAGCTTACATGGTTGAGGGCATGCATGTGGGGGCATTGATAAGTATTAGGAGTTGCTAATACAGTAAGTGTATTTCTAGCTACCGTGGACTTGTATCAAAGATCAACAGTAAGTCCATATTTTCTGCACTTATATGGGTAAACTTACTGTTAATATTCAAGCTGTGATATGTTATTTGCACATGATGTAGTACTGATTGATGAAAAGAGAATTATATTAGTACTAAACTAGGCTTATGAAGAAAAGTTTAGAGGATGGGCTTAAAAATTAGTTGAACGAAGAGTATATGGAATGTTACTTGAGTGAGAACGCAAACAAAGATGACAAACTAATTAAGATTGATGACTAATCAATTATTGTTATTTAGGATCTATTATACAAAATAATAGGAAGATAGATGAAGATGTATAACAGAATTAGATATAGTTCGCTAAGTCGATAGGTGTATCTTGAATATTACATGATAATGCATACATAGCAGATTTGAAGAAAAATTTTTTAGAACAACAAGGCTTGCCATGTTCTATTGCTTAGAGTGCTGGGCAATAGAGAAAGTATATGAAAACAACTTGAGTGTAGCGGACATAAGAATGTTAAAGATGCATTTGTGGTAAAACTAGAAAAGATAAAGTAAGAAATGATCAAAGAAGTTACAGGGACAAAGTGATGGAAAATTGATTTAGATGATATGGACATGCATAACAAAGATTTGAGAAGGTTCTAGTAAGAGGTGTTTTCATTGGTGTTGAAGGTTATAAGAAAAAGGAAAGGACCTAATGATAGGAATCAGGGTTTACACACATACTTAAGAAGAAAGCGTCATTAAGAAACCCTAATCCTAATTTAATTTTATGGGATTTTTATTTTATTTATTATTTTTTTGGGATTTTTAAGTTTGTTAGAATTCAGTAAAAGAAGTTCTATTAGGTTTCAAGTCATATGTTAGAATCCTATTAGGTTACTTTTTGTTCCTTTATTTAAAAGCTCCATCTGTGTAGAGAAAAATAGACCTGAACAATTGATTGAATAATTGAGAAAATTGAATTGAGTTTTGTTCTTTTTTTTCAAATTTTTTTCTTCTTTCTTTTCTTTTGGATTTTGCATCAATTTGGTATCAGAACATAAGGATCTGGCCATCTTCTCCGAATTGTTTCTTCTCTTTTCTTTCTCTTTCTTTTTTTTCGTGTCGCAGCCCATCCTCTTCTCGTCGCCCCTCCCAGGTCCTTGTCGAATGAAAAAAATCGATCGGCATCATCGCCTCCGGTAGAGACTCCTACGCCTGTGCCCTCTCCACCCTGATTGGAGATCCCCGGGATCTTTGAGTCCTGGCCGTGAGATTGAAGGAGCAACACGTCATCCTATCGCCTCTCACCATTGCCATCATCGTCGTTGGTGCTCACCTCTAATCTCCCTCCGCTCGCCGTCCTGATGTTGACGGCCGATGCTGCCTTGACCCTTCACAGCTACCCTCTCTCGATCTTCTTCCGTGTTACAGATCGGCCGAGACTCCCTCCCATTTGTCGCCATCTTCGTCGCTAGCCGCCGTCGGACCCTCCTTCCCAGTCGTCGCCGATGCCTCTCCTTGTCGCAGGTTTCGTTCCCCCTTTCAATTTCCAACAAGAGTCTCAATTGGGTGGGAGGCTCCGACCTACCCCTTTTCCCTTCCCGACATTGCTATCATCTCGTCGCTGGATCACCATCGCTGTCACCCCATCGCCAAACCACCATCGTCGTCGGCCGACAATAATTGTCTGACCAAGGTCACATCGAGGCCTTCAGAGAAAAGAATCCTCCTGAAAAACCACGCGGTCTACAGACCGTGTGTAAGCAGTCTATAGACTAGATCTATAGATCCGGTCCTAGGGGTGAAAGTACTATGGATATTATCCATCCGATCCATTTTCGTATCCGAATTAATCCGGATATGCATAGAAATTTAAGAATCCGACTAATATCCGTATCCATATCCGTCAAAGAAAAATGGATATGGATATGGATAGATAACTATCTGATCCATATCCGAATATCCGAATCTATATGTAATTCTATATAATTTTATATAGTACTTATTATTTTTTTAAAAAAATATACAATCATATAAATATATGATTAATTTGATTTATCATTTATTTAGTAATATCTTTGATTATATAGTCATAAAATTTAATTATCTAATTATATCCATATCCATTTAAAACAAATATGGATATAAATTTTTGCATCCGAATAATATCCGTATCCGTATCTGTATTCGTCAGGTAAAACAAATACGGATATGGATATGCTGGTATCCGATCTGTATCCGATTCGGTTTCAATCCTACCTGATCCATAGATCTGAAAAAAACTTAGGAGATCCCTTATCTCCAACCTACAAGCGCCATAAGATGAAAGGTACGTTCCCTCCATTAAATTTTAAATTTTTTAAATCATTAGATAATTTAAATTGCTTAGGCCCTTAATTTTGTTCTTTTTCATATTTTTCATATATTTGTTGTTTCTTGCATCAAATACCCACATATTCATTCATTATACGAACTAGAAATATAGACAATAAATTAGATCTTATAATTTTTACTGTGAGCATCATAGTTAAAAATTTAAGTACATATAGTATTTAATTAATACTAAATTTCTTTTATCATGGCTATTGGTAATCTAAAAGATGCACAAATTGCAATGAAAAAAGAATTAGAATCTATTAAACATACCCAAACAATCTTCCAAGAAAATTTAAACCAGATCTGCCAATCTTTAGATCAACTTCGTACTGAGATTAGTGAGTTTCGTGCTATCCAAGTGAACAACCATGTAGATATGGCAAATCTTATAGGTCAATAGATAGAACAATTATCTTTAAGAGAGTCGAGAATAGGCAAACAACCTGTAGAAGATTTTTCTAGTATTCAACCTATTCATCGATCTTCTTCACGAAATCTTAAGTCTACTAGTAGCCAGAGTCATGTCATACATGCTAGTCAGTCTTTGCAGGCATCCTTGACCTATATAATAGCTCCTTCGATTACCCATCACTCCACGAACAATTTTGAGGATTATCATTATCATAGGATAGATCAATATGATAGAGAAGACTATGAAGAAGTAGAGCCACCAAATCTCATACTTAGGAATTCCAGGCAGCATACTAGGTATGCACGAAATCCTGGATACTTTAAACCTCAAGGATAATAATATAGAGCATATCCGAATGGATATGAAGATTTATAAGAATCACTAAAAGAGGTTAAAGTAGAAGTTGCTTCTTATGATGGTAGATTGGATCCAGAAGTCTTCCATGACTAGTTATTAGATTTAGAGTCCTACTTTGAATGGTATTGCATGTCAGATGCTTCTCGCATCTGCTTCACAAAAATGAAACTAATAGGATCTGCCAAGCGGTATTAGCAAACTGTTGAAAAAGATTTAAAGCGAGTAGGACACCCTCCTATAGTACTTTGGGAAGCAATAAAATTTAAACTGCACGAGAAATATGTTCCTATTTATTATAAAAGTTAATTATTAGATCAGTGGTATATTCTTAGGCAAGAAAATATTAGCATCACTGACTATATGACTCGTTTCGAGAATTTACAGTTAAAATGTGATATATTTGAGGAATCATGAAAATTGGTCTCTAAATTCATTAGCGATTTACGAAATGATTTAAAAAGAGAAGTCTTTTTATATTCATCCGATTTTATAGGAGTGACCTATCACAAAGTTTTAGAAATTGAAAAATTTCATAAAACTTCATCGCAAAGAAGAGTTTCTTTTTCTAGTGAAATTGGGCGGTCAAAATTGATTTCTGATAGCTGTACAAGAAGTGTATCACAAATAGTTCTATCCCATTCAGGACCAAATTCTACAGATGCTAGGATCCGAGAATCTATGCCAAAGATATCTCAATTAGCTAGTTCATCAAACATAGTGTCATTATTGCCATGGAAAGGATCACATAGCTGTTAAATGTTCATGTCATACCCTGACTATAGAACCAGAATACAAGAAAACAATACCAACAGAAAATACACTAGAAGATTTTAATCGCCTAGAACTAGCTAATTCTGAAGAAGAGTACGAGGAAGAATATAAAGAGTTAGGATGTTAGGTTAATGTCATACGCTATATAGTCACCATTTTTGTAGATTCTGAAGCTTGGAAATGCACTAGTATTTTTCACACATACGCATAGTGCGCATAAGGTATGTAAACTTGTTATTGATGATGATAGTTCTATGAATATAGTATCTAAGTCTGTCGTTAATCGATTAAAACTAAAACCTCAATCTCAACCTCATCCTTATAGAGTTGCCTGGGTAGACAAAACATCTCTCCCAATTAATGAATGTTGTCTTATACCAATTAAAATGAAAGCTTATTTTGCTGAGATTATGTGCGATGTCTTATCCATGGAGATTGCTAGCATTTTATTAGGACATCTTTAGATCTATGATGTAAATGCATATAATTTTGATAGAGAAAATGTGTTTACGCATAAAGATAAGAAAATTATGTTAAATTCCACCAAACCTAGCGAGTCCCGAACTTTTAGAAAAGATAAGAATTCATCTCAACCTCCTAAACAGAAAAACTGTCATATTTTAATTCATAAAAAATTTGAAGAAGAAAGTTCAGAGTCTGGGATTATGTTAGCAGTCGTTCCTAAAGATGAAATTAGATTAATCTCAGACATTCAAGATAATCCACCTGAAATTGAACTGTTATTAGAAGAATTTAAGAATGTAACTTCAGAAGAAATATACTTGATGGTTTTCCTCCGTTACGAGATATTTAGCATGCCATTGATTTAGTTCTAGGATATCAAATACCTAATCTCTATATTACAGATTAAACCCTAAGAAATGTGAGGAAATGAGAAAATAAGTAGATGGTTTATTACAAAAAAGTCACATTCGTCCTAGTCTTAGTCCATATGCCGTACCGGCTCTTCTGGTACCAAAGAAAGATGGTACTTGGAGGATGTGCGTAGATAGCAGGATCATCAATAGAATTACTGTCAAGTATAGGTTTTTCATTCCTAGGTTTGAAGACATGCTTGATTAGTTAGCTGGTTCTGTAATTTATTTTAAATTTGATTTACGTAGTGGATATCATCAGATTAGAATTCGACCTAGAGATGAATGAAAAACTGTTTTTAAAATTTAAGATGGATTTTATGAATGGTTAGTCATGCCATTTGGGTTATCCAATGCTCTTAGTATATTTATGAGATTTATGATTGAGTTGTTAAGATTCTTCATTGGTAGATTCTTAGTTGTCTATTTTGATGATATTCTAGTCTACAGTAGGTCTAGAGAAGAATACTAAGGTCATCTTAAAAAAATTTTTATCACTCTTAGATTCGTTAGATTAATATTAATCTTAAAAAATATTTATTTTTTCAGAATTAGGTACTATTTTTAGGATATGTAGTATCTTTCCAGGATATCATGGTTGATCCTGAAAAAGTAAAAGTAATTAGAGAATGGCCTGAATCAAAATTTCTTTCTGAGGTTCATGGTTTTCACGATCTAGCTTCTTTCTATAGACGATTTATTAGAGAATTTAGTATCATCATGGCTCATATCACGAATTATATGAAGAAAGATAAGTTTCATTGGACAGTTAACGTCGCTAGAGCTTTTAATGAAATAAAGCTTAGGATGACCGAAACATATCCCGATTTTTCAAAAATTTTTAAAGTAGCCTGTGATGCGTCAGGCATAAGAATTGGAGTTCTTAGCCAGGAGGGTCATCCTATAGCCTATTTTAATGAAAAATTTAATGAAGCTAAGCAAAAATACTCTATATATGACAAAAAATTTTACACTGTAATTCAAGTCCTTAGGTATTGGTGAAATTATCTTTTACCTGAAGAGTTTATTCTATATTTCGATCACTTGTCTCTTAGGTATATTCAGTCAAAGAAGAAACTTAGTGCTAGACATGTTAAATGGGTAGAGTTTCTTCAGGATTATATTTTTGTTCTCAAACACCAAGCTAGTATTAAGAATAGGGTTGCTGATGCATTAAGTAAAGCAATTACTGTCTTACAATCTATGAATGCCGAGGTAATTGATTTTGAGCGAGTAAAAGATGATTACTAGCATTGTCCTGATTTTTCTAATATTTATTAAGAGGTTAGTCAAGAAAACTGTCAAGAATATATTGACTTTATAATTAGAGATGGTTATTTATTTAAAAGTTGTCATCTTTGTATATCTCGGACATCTCTATTGGATTTTCTTATTTGGAAACTTCATGCAGGAGGATTAACAGGTCATTTTGGACATAATAAGATTGTAGCTATGATTGAAGATAGATTTTACTGGTCATCCCTTAAAAGAGACGTAGCTAGAATTCTCTTAGCGTCGTACATATCAGCTAGCTAAGGTTAGAAAATAAAATACTGGCTTATATACTTTTTTACTGATTCCTCATTTCTTATCGAAAGATCTTAGTATGGATTTTATTCTTGGACTACCTAGAACTGCTAGGGGACATGATTCAATTTTAGTGGTTGTTGATAGATTTTCTAAAATGGCATATTTTATTTTTTGTCCAAGATTTCTGATGCTTCTTCTATTGCTAAGTTATTTTTTAGGAAAGTTGTTAGACTTTATGGATTACCCACTTCAATAGTATTTAATTGTGATGTCAATTTTGTAAGTTATTTTTGAAAAATCTTATGGAAATTATTTCAGACCATTTTAAATTTTTCTTCAGTTTTTCATCCCCAAACAAATGGTCAAACAGAGGTTGTAAATAGAAGTCTTAGTAATTTACTTAGGTGTCTAGTTGGTGATAAACTTGGGACTTGAGATTTGACATTGCCTATTGCTGAATTTGCTTACAATAACTCAGTGAATAGGTCTACTGGCAAAAGTCCTTTTGAAATTATTTATGGCTTTAATCTTCGTCAACCCATCGATCTTATTTTCTTATCTATTGATAATTATACTTCTGAGTCTGCCACATCTTTTGCTAAATACATTAATGATATTCATACTGAAATTAGACAAAAGATTGCCATGAGTACAGAAAAATATAAATTTGCTGCTGATGCTCACCGTAGAAAAATAGAATTTAACGAGGGTGACTATGTGATGGTTCGTATTCGTCCTGAATATTATCTATGAAATTTATTCAAAAAGTTACATGTTCGAGCCACCAGTTCCTTTCGCATCTTCTGTAAACTTGGGCCTAATGCATACTATGTAGAATTATCTTCTGATTTAAAATTTAGTTCAATTTTTAATGTTGAGGACTTGCTATCTTATTGAGATACATTCGAGCCTCCTACTATGCATGTAGATGAAGCAAGAATCACACTCCATCTTCTCCAATGTTAGTTTCAGTTCTTCCATCACTTTCACTATCTTCATCAGATCAAATTGAACGTATTATCACAGACGAGATTGTTTCTACTGCTGATGGAGGATTTCGTCGATTCTTAATTAAATGGTACGACCGTCTAGACTTAGACGCTACTTAGATCCTTGAAGAAGATCTACAACGCGTTGATCCAGAGGTTTTAGAAGCTTACATCAATTTCTCGTCAGAGTTGAGTTCTTTCCAGCCAGAAGGGAATGATAGGAATCAGGGTTTACGCACATACTCAAGGAGAAAGCGTCATTAAGAAATCTTAACCCTAATTTAATTTTATGGAATTTTTATTTTATTTGTTATTTTTTTAAAATTTTTAATTTTGTTGGAACTTAGTAAAAAAAGTTCTATTAGGTTTCAAGTCATCTGTTAGAATCCTGTTAGGTTACTTTTTGTTCATCTATTTAAAGGCTTCATCTGTGTGGAGAAAAATAGATCTGAACAATTGATTGAATAATTGAGAAAATTGAATTGAGCTTTGTTCTTTTTTTTCAAATTTTTTTCTTCTTTCTTTTCTTTTGGGTTTTGCATCACCTAAGTAACATGGATGGAGGTTGTAAGGAAAGATTATTGGAGAGTGGGATAGTCTCACATTCGATAGGTAAGGAAATTTAGGTAGCCTTAAATATACATGAGCCTAGCCTCCTATCAACTTAAGCTTTTGGATTTGATACCTAGCAAGGATATGGAGAAACTTGGAGTAACATCAGAGGTGGTCCTAAGGAGGAAAATTTAGTGAATATGGATCCATAAATATGGATCCGTGAAGCCAATGTCAAATAGTTGGAAAAAGGCTAGATGGTTATGCTTATGATCAAAGATTCTTGAATATCCTATTTTGAGCTCTTATTTGTTTTTGCCATGTGAAATGATAGATGTAAATTATGAACATTCCTGCTGAAGCCAGTTCAATTCTTAATTTTCACTATAGCATTATGATTTCCATTTTTTGTGTATCACTAGTTTTCTTCTTCGACATTTCTGGGGTAAAGTTCTCTACATGCGACTTATTTCACTTTTAGAATAGGTTTTTTTTTTTTTTTTTAATTTTTTAATTTTTTAAAGCACTTCTGCCATCGCTACATATGTTCTTTATACCTCCTCTGTCTACCACGGGCTGATGTTACTGATAGTCTCAATTTTTCTCCTGCATCATCTCCAGTATCAGATTTCTTTTCTGTAGCTTTTTCTTGTCAGATTTCCTGCCTTTCCTATGTTTGTCACCTTGTCTTCTTTATAATGTTCAATTCTTTGGGAACAAGGCAGGCAAAAAAAAGTGATGTCACTCTTTTGTTAATGGTAGAATGGCTTTTTTCAGTAGTTATTGTGATATACGTATTTCAAGACAAATTCAGCTGCACCTTTTATGGAAATGCAAATTTTGATGCAGCATTTTGTAATATAAGCTTATTCAAAATTTCTCGTACTCAATAAATTTTCTTTAAGTTCTTGCAGATCGGTTTGATTCGTGATCCCGTGGATGATGCAACATACAGAGATATCTGGATGGCCACTGCAAAGGTGAAGAAAAAAGGCATTGAAAAATTATTCTTGTAGTAACCAAAAGAATACATAGTAGTTATTTTTCAATCCTTGAAAACCTTAATTATCTTGGTTTTTTCACTGGGGAGTTCTCTTGCATGGAGATTTGGTTATATTGTCTCTTGTCATGTCAGCAGATGGAAAGAAACTAGTTAAGGACCCACCCACAGAACCCATGTTCATATAATCATATCATATTACTTTCCCATGCAACTTGGTCTCCAACTTAATTTTATCATAATAGAGGACCGTTCAGCATATTAATTAGCTCTTGACGGCACTGGATCACAGTTATGGAATGGACACTTTTCAGAGAGCTATGTAGTTGGTCAAAGCTTGATGTTGCATGTTATATTGTTTTGTTGCTTCATGTTCGTCCCACATGCTTGCTTCATTTTGATGTTAATTATATCCAGCCAATTATCGTTTGCAAAAACTTCCCTGATGGTATCCTGGTTTCATTTGATGAGTGGGGTTGTGGATTTGAAAGGCTAAAAGATCCTGCTGTGTTTGGGCTGTGACCTGCCAGCTCCCAGCTGGCTTGTATGGGCTGCAGCCCCCTCTCCGACTCCCCCCAGGAAAGCAGGGAATATAGAAGAAACAAAATGTTGCCAAACTCATAATAGTGGCTTTGATACAATACAAGATATACAAAGCGAGCAATGGCAATAATGAACAAGCTACCATCCTCAAGTATCATATGTGTAGCAGTTGCTACAGGTGTAGATGAGCTTCCTTCTCTACTCCTTTGGACCTTTAGATGTCTAGGGTGTCTTTAGATTAATCATACAAATTTCCTAAGATGTTTAGGATGAAAGGTCTGTTCTAACAATTACTGCACTTGATATCCCACAATTTATGTTGTAATAGTACATATTCCAGTGTGTTATCTGTGATTATGTATTCATATGCCATCGTTGGCAAGTTTGTTGCTGGGTTCTTTATGCCATCCATTACTATATGAGGTTATTGTGTTTCTTTGGCAGACCAATACCATGATCTACCAGGATGTCTTTTCATGTGTTCCCAATGACCTCATCCATTCCAGGTATATATGATCACAGTAAACACCTTTTTTGTCTGGTTTATTGCCCGTTAGTTTTATTCATGCTTCTTAAACAATTTCAAATTTGTGCAGAGCTGCATTCCGACAAAGCACTGCCTACTGGAAGGAGAAACTTGGGCATACTACTGCTGATTTAGGGATTTCTCCTGAGAAGCTGGAATCCTATCAGAATGGTGATATCAAAGATACAGATCCAATGGAGAGATTACAGTCAGTGAGGGGCCACCTTGTTTCTTTTCCCCTGGATTTCATGTGCCAGGAGGATTTGAGACCAGTTTTCAATGAAAGTGAGTTTTATGCATCTCCTCAAGTTTTTCATTAGGCTTCGTCTGATTTATTGAGTGTAATCCCCTGTAACATTCAAGGTTTTATTCTTCTATAATTGCGGTGGCTTATACGTGTATTTGAGATGAAGAAAGTATAAAAGGAAGGACAAAATCAGGCCCCTGCAAAAATAAGTTGTAGCTCAAAATGAAATGTATATGCTGAGATGGCTTCCTGATTCATTGATTCGTTATAGAATAAAAGATACTGCATCCTGCCCTCTTTGTGCATTATTTTATGTATATGAGCTTTGTGGGTTCCTCGTAAATCTGTTTTGCCAAATGAAGTGACATGTCTATGAATTACTGTTAGTTAGGATGGTGGTCGGTGTCTGTTCTTTATTAAATCATTTTACATCTGATCCTTTGTACAAGAGATTACCACTTACCTCTTATCCATGGCTCCGCATTTACAGTGTTTTTATGAATATATTGTGGTTGCATATATGGCGTAAATAAATGGCTTTGTACACCCACTACCAATTTCAATATTTGGTCATTGAGGAATGAAAATTTAAACTGCTAAATCTGAAGTAGAAGTCTAAAATTCGTATTACCAATAATCTTATGCTATCTGAAACCAAAGTTTATTTATCCATTCATCTTAGAATCAACAGAAATATATTATCCCATTGTTATCATATATTTGGGGTGTTTGCTGCGGCGGTGAGGAGCGTTCAAAAGGTGTAATTTTGTAAATATATACTTTTAGAATTTCTGAATCAAATTCAACTTTTTATACTCTCATTTTTTAATTGTTAATATTAAATTTTCTAACGGTTTGTAGTTTTCTGTTTATATCCTTTGCGCGTTACAACGGCACTTAATAATGTATAAAATAATAATTTATGTATATCCTCTGAAACTGTTTATTGACAGAATGTGAGGGATCATGGGAACCCAAATCTCTGTATCGGAAGGAAAAAAAGGAACGAAAATATCCTCAACCTTTATTTTCTGCTATTTTCTGCTATGAGGCCCATTATTTTGCCTGGACAACGACTTCTTTCCTGGAACAGAATAATAGCTGTTATCCCAGCGATAAGGCACGTCAATCAATCTGGTTGAGCAGTGATTTCCAGGCTCTCTTTCTTATGGCAGCTTAATCTTTTGTTTTGAAAAGGAAGAGGATTAATATTATGTTCTATTGAGAGGATCATGGATCATTGCCTGCCAAGGCCTGGCTCTTCAGGGGAAAATGCCATTTTCTCATATTGCCTTTGATCACTGACCCCATCTTTTTATGACTGGACTTAAATATGGGTATACAATCGTTTTAGGTTTTAGAAATTTTGGTTAAGCCATGATGAACTCATGGTATAAATGTGGTGACTCGAGCTTGACATTGTATTGTTAATTATTATCCCGTGATAAGAGTTTTAATGCTGCTTCGTTACATAATTAAAAAAATTAAACAAATTATCGAAACATCCTTTAAAGTTTGCAATATATTTATATTTAGATTTTAAAAATTTTAAAAATATCAATTAAACCCTAAAACTTTAAAATCATTGCAATGGTTCAGCTGTCTGCCTTGGTTGTGATGGTTATCTGATAGATGATTTTTATAAAATTTCATAATTGCTCTTCCCACTAATTTAACAAGCGGCTCTTATTTTGACAAGAATTAAAAAGAAGGAAAGTAGCATTTTGAAATTTATGTAGATAAATTAATGACGAAAGATCAAGTGCTTTAAGATCTATGCAATATATGAATGACAATAGATGGAATACTTTGAGATCTATACAGGTAGATAAATGAAAATTGATGGAGTGTTTTGTTGACTCTATGATTGATTTTAATGACTCCAAAATATTGAGTATAAATAATATGAATCATGTATTTCAAAATTGAATACAGATTTTTTCAGGTATTCAAATTGAAGAAATAATTCATAATAAAGATCTCCTCAAAAGTCACTAAGTCAAGGTTTATAAAAGATAAAAATCAAGTTTCAAACTTAGTGGAGTCGATCTCAGAGCCAAAGAAGCCGACTCCTATACTAAAATAGGCTTTAAAATGAAGTATTCTAAGTTTCAAGAAGGATAGGAGTCGATCTTAAGAATATTAGAGTTGACCACTGCATGTTGGAGGAGACCGGTATGGTCTCGAGTCGACTTAAGCTCTATAGTAGTCGACTCTCTTAGAGGAAAGTAACGAACTACATTTTCAGGATTGCCTAACTAGAGTTGACCCCAGCAAGATTGGAGTTGATGCCAACAGTCGAGCCGACTCTAGCATAGAGAGAGTCGGCTCTCATAGAAAATATAGAAAGTATTATTTTCAGATCCTGAGGCCGAGTTGACTTGAAGAAAATTAGAGTCGACCCCTGAGGAATTGGAGTTGACCTCAATGTGGGGATAAGCATAACAGTTAGTTTTCCATGGCCTCTTCAATGGCCATTTCTTCACTCTAATAGCTAGTTCAAGGCTTTCAACGGTTAGAACTTATTGTCCAGTCATTACAAAGAATATTTAAGATTAGAAAAACATTTGGAAAGAAAAATTAAGTTAATTTAAAGAGAAATTATTTTATATTTAAGTTATATTCATTGCAAATCAAAAAGAAAGATAAAAAAAGAGAAATTAAGCATTAATTTCAGAGGGCATTCAAGAGCTATCTTTATCACCATCTCTAGCATCTCAAGCTTCAAAGAAGAGTGTTCAAGTTTTAAAAAAGCTAATCTTTCAGCCTTTTCTTTGCACCCAAAAGAATTTAAATTTTATGTTTTTACTTTAAATTATAAATCTTATTTTATATTTTATTTTCTTTATAAATTTTTTAAGAAAATAAAACTTGAAAATTATGCTCATCTAAGTCCGGAATTAGACATTATAGATTTTAGTTGGTGAGCCCGTAAAATCAATTGGATTGATTGTGAATCTGAAAAATAATCGGTGTAAGATTTTGGTTGGTAGTTTTGAAAAATCAACTGAATTTGTTTGTGACCCTGAAAAAATAAATGCACTATAGTCAAAAAAATTATAATAAAATTTTTAAGAAAAACTTAGAAAATAGATATAGGTGCTAGGTTGCACCGAACCATTATAAATTTATAGATATTTGTGGTATGCTTTGATTTTTTATTTTTCATTCTTGCTTTACTTAGTTTAAATTTCTCCTTAGTATTATTTTATTTATTGTATTGCTTGCTGAAATTATTTAACTCTTGTTTAGCTTGATACATATTTGATTTCACTGCATACATTACATAATCGTACTAAGTTTTGTAAAGTTAATTAAACCACATCATTGTTTAAAGTTTAATTTGGTTCAAATTTTTAAAAGAATCTAATTCACTTCTCCTCTTGAGTTGCTATCTCTGGACAACAATTGGTATCAAAGCAGGTGGCTAATATTTAATTGTTGATCTAGCGCTCAAAGAGTAAAAGATCATAGTAACCCTGGTTGGTTCGTCATTTGCCAAAGGACAATCAATCTTGAGGCCACCACTATTTAATGGCACCTACTATATATTTTGGAAAGCTAGGATAAAAATTTTTATATAAACTTTAGATTATGGTATATAGAAAGTCATAACTAGAGAACCTTATATACCCATAATAGTAGTTAATGGTATATCTCTTCCAAAATCGAAAAAAGATTGGGATAAGTATGATAAGAATATGGCTCAATTAAATGCTAAAACCATCAATATATCCTATTGCTCTCTTAATGTACATGAATTCAATAGAATATCAACTTGTACATCAGCTAAAAAAATTTAAAACATATCAGAAATAACTCATGAAGGAATAAGCCAAGTTAAAGAGTCTAAAATTAATTTACTTATTCGCAAGTATGAAATATTTAAAATGGATAAATATGAGTCTATTTTTGATATATTTTTTAAATTTATTGATATTATTAATACTTTAAATGGCATTGGTAGAATCTATACTAACTATAAACTTGTTTGTAAGAATTTAAGATATTTGCTGGAGGAATAAAAAATAAAAGTGACAATCATACAAGAAACTAAAGACCTTACCAAACTATCTTTAGGGGAGTTGATGGGTTCACTCATAACTTATAAGTTGAACATGGCTCAAAAAGAACAAGAAGAAGATCATCGCCTTCAAATCTACTATATATTTTGAGGAAAGTGATGAATCGGATGAAGAAGAAAATGAAGAAGAGAGTGAAGATGATGATGAGGATATGACACTACTCACAAGAAAATTTAAAAGGTTCCTCATGAAAAAAAGCTCGAAGAAGAAGGAATGAAGAGAAGGAAAAGAAAAATGTCACTTGCTACAAATGCAATAAAGAGCATCTTAAAAGGACCAACCAAAAAGCAATACTAGGAATTTGGAGAGATAGTAACATATTAAGTTTGGATGAGGAAGAGGAAGCAACAAATCTTTACCTCATAGCCATTGAGGATGAAGTAAATTCTAAAAACTCTTTCGAATTTACTTTTAATGAGTATTTGAAGCCTTCAATGATTTAATGGATGAATTTCAAAAGTTAAGGCTGAAAAATAGAGAACTTAAAAGGTCTAATCAATTTTTGACTGAAGAGAAAAATAAAATATTAATAGAAAAAGAAGATCTTTTAAGTAAAAAAATTCTTTGATTGAAGATAAAGAAATACTTCTTAAATCTAAAAAATATTTTATTAAATAATATAATAAGTTAAAAAAGAAATAAAAAATCAAAATTTTTTATTGAAGAGAGATAAATTGTTGAAAGAAAAGAAATATCTTTTGGAAAAACATGCCAATCTAAGAAAAGATATTGAAACATTGAAATCCATACTTGAAAAATTTACTTTTGGATCTCAAAAGCTTCAACCAATATTGAACAATCAAAATGCTATTTTCGATAAAATTAGAATTGACTATAATCCTTTAAGAAAATAAAAATTTATCAAGAATATGTTCACTAATGTTTTACCTAAAAATTATTCTATGGTTTATTTCAAATGAAACCAAGTTGGCTACAAAATTTTAAAATATAATACTAAAAGAATTGGCTAAATTTTAATTAAATAAATTTGGGTTCCAAAAGAAACCGTGTGATCTAACCTCAATGGATCCAAGATGACTTCGATACCAAACATTAGCAAATAATTTTGCAGATACAACAAATATCCAATGAAGTAAAAGAAGCTAATTTTTATAGATGGATGGCTTAGATTTGAAAAAATGGATAATGATGTTTGGTAAAAACAAAATATTTCTTCCATCATACTATTATTAGTTAGCATAATTATTGAGTATGTTTGATTAATTTTGATAATTTATTATTACTTATAATGTTCATACCAATGTTCTCAGAACCGTCCCGAACTAGATGGTTCAGGATATACCAAATCGGATTGAGGAAGAACTGGGATGGTTCCGATGAGAAAAATGGCACATGCTAATGCCAAGAAAGAAAGAGAGAAAAATAGAGACAAAGAGAGAGAGGAGGAAAGAGAGAGAGAGAGAGAGGAGGATGCTGTCAGAAGCAAGCGGTGGTCCTCTACGACCATCGGAGGGTGGCGAAAGTTGCCGCAGCTCGGTTTACTTAATGGGGCTGCTGCAATGAGCGAGAAAAAGAGAGAGAGAGAGGGGGGGACGAAGAGACCATCAAAGATGGAAGGATAGGATGGTGGAGAGGTCGTTGGAGGACTCTGAATGGCCACCATGACCACTAGGCGGCAAAAGCAGTGTGGGTAGCATCACAATTGCGGAATAGGCTGACGCCCATTTTTTAAAAGTAGAGGTTAAAAGTGAAGCCAGCAAATGATTTGCCGGCTTCACTGTTTAAAAGATTTTTTAAAAAAAATTAAAATCAGTAAAGCCGGCAATGGCATTGCTGGCTTTATTTTTTAATTTTTTTTAAAAAATCTATTAAAGAATGAAGCCGTCAAATTATTTACCGGCTTTACTTAAATTTTTATTTTTTAAAAAATCCATAAAATAGGAATGTTGCCCCTATTTTACGCTCGTGGCACCGCGCGCGTGGATTGTACTGTCCGACTTTCTTCCTCCTTTTCTTTCTTCCTTCCTCTCTCTCTATTTTTTTCTCTCTCTTTTCTCTTGTTTCATGCCCACGGTGCCATGTGCCTAGACTGTGCTGTTCGACGGCCATAGCGGCCAGCCGGAGGCCATCTAACGGGCCCTTCGATTCTCCCTCCCTCTGTTTCTTTCTTCCTCTCTCTCTCTATTTCTCTCTTTCTTTCTTTACCTCCTTTCGATTTCTTTTCTTTTCTTGTTTTAGTTCATGTCGGTCCGATCTGGTACAGAATCATATCGGACCATACCACCGGTCGGCCAAAATGGGCACTGGTACCGCAACTGAAAATCTTGGTTCATACCCTATGATTTGAATGTTTGAACATATTGATCTTATATAAAATTCAAAATTAACATGCTCTCTTCTATACATCATGTTTAGTTGATATAAGCTAAAGTTTTCTTCAAATTCAGCATGATCTTTTAGCTTCCCCCACTTCACTTCATTCATTGAGAACTTAATTTAAAATAAGCATGATTACATAAGGACCTAATTGATTGCAAAATTATAAAGTGAACTAATTTTTGACATTCTTCCATAAGATACTTAATTATTGAAATTCTTCAAAAATTACATGATCGAAGCATTCAAAGATAAAATACTCTAGTTATAAAAGATTAAGTGT
This sequence comes from Cocos nucifera, assembly GCA_006176705.1. Lineage (NCBI taxonomy): Eukaryota > Viridiplantae > Streptophyta > Magnoliopsida > Arecales > Arecaceae > Cocos > Cocos nucifera. The sequence goes on from QRFJ01000269.1 coordinate 86,362, forward strand.
ATGATGTGTTGATTTGTATTGCATCCTAGGTTTATCCCTAAACATTTGGAATTTCATAGTTGAACTAAACTAATACAGCTATTATCTGGAATCCCATTCTTTTTGATACCCTTGATTTGATTGATTATCAAACCCCTAATTGATTAACTTTTGTTCCTTTAATTTGATTTGAATATGAATTTTGACCCTAAATTTGATTGAAAATCAATATCCATTCAATTTGAAGAAAATTTCTTATTTTGAAACTTTTTGAACTATTTTTTGTATCAAGAAGTCGGCTCTTGAAATAGTGTCGACTCGTATGCTAAACTTTTTTTGAAATAGTTCTATATGGAGTCGACCCTAGTAAAATTGGGATTGACCCCTCATCAAGAGTCGACCCGAATTTGAGATGAATCGACCCCTTTTTTGAGACAAGATTTTATAACCTGAGCCATCCTGTAAGCTAGCTCCTTCATTCCTATTTCTTTCAAATCGAAACTTCTTCCAAGCCTTCCTCAGCTTAAACCAAAAATTTTCCACCCAATTTCTTCCTTATTTTTGGTGATATAATCTCCATGGCACCCCACATGTCCATGGCTAAACATGAGAGGCGATCCGTGCACGAATCCAAAGCCCTAGTCCATCTCCCATGCATCCTCCAGTCTGTGAATGTCGTTTGAAGCACCGTGCAGGGTAAGGAGGTCCATCTTAGCCATCTGAAGCGTTGTCTCCACCACTAGTAGCCCCTTCTTCTTCCCAGGTAATCCCTTCTCGCACTACTTTGTCATCTCGAGTTTTCCCCATTGGAAGGAACATTGATTTCGGATTTTTAGAGTCAAATGGATTTGATTTTACACAGAAATTAAAAAAAACTAGGTTGAGAATTTTTCTGCTTGTTGAATGTATTGACCTACCCAAATCTAGTTAGAAAATTTTACTTGAATATGAAAACCAAGAATGGGATAATCGAATCATATGTGAAAGGAGTTCTAATTGTTTTTTATTCTGAAAAATTAGGAAGGATTTTGAGGATGAGAGCAGAAGGGAGTATATCTGATAAGTTGGAAAGAAAATGACTTGGACTCAGATATATTTTAGGGAGAGAAGATACAAATGAGATAGTGGAGGTGAGTGCAAACTAGTTGTCTATTGAGATGCATTGTAATAACTGGTCCAATAGACCAACCTACCATGAATTCAAGCCCATTTTCGGCCCACAAAAAAAATTGAAGACTCCTAATGGGATTCTTCTTCTCCATGTGCTTGACTTGGATTAGGACTCCTAGGGCTTTCCAAACCTTAGGAGATCCTTTATAAAATCTTCCCTCCTTCCTTCTCCAAGGCCATCATGAAGGAAAAACATGTTTTCCTGGCATAGGATCGTTCAGATCTGATTAGATCTAAAAAAATATTTTAAATTTTTTTTTCTAAAATCTTAATCAGATCTGAGACTTCTTAGATCTAATGATAGAGATTTAATATTAAAAATTAAAAATAAAATTAAATTAGATTTAATTTTAAGTACCTAATTTGATAATCTAATTATCCTACGATGATCCTGTTGATTTCTGAGGTTCTAGAAGGAGCCACGCATGCATTTGGCCTCTATTGGTATCCACTCGGACAGGATCTGAATGTCTTCTCCTCATGAATCTCTTCTCCAAAAATTAAATCTAAATCTGATATGAAAAGTCTTCAAAATAACTTCTGAGGGCAGCATGTTCATCTCACGAATACTGTCACATAGATGCTGAATCTTATGCCAAAAATCTTGGACCTTCAACTCAGATTTATGTCTAACTTTTTAGGCATGTAGAAGAGAAGGAGAGAGAGGATAAAGGAGGTGTGGATATTAGATGGAAGGCTCCTTTGGGTGTGGAAAAAATAAATTATGTTGAGGCAATTTCATGAGAAGAGTTCTTATACTAGACATAGCACCATAAAGAGTCTTTTTTGATCAAAAACCTTATTAATTCGACCATTGGGATCCTTGGACCTGATCTCAATGAAAAACCCCAGACCCCATCTAGTTTTAACACCAAAAATCCATCTGAAAGGTGGCGGCATGAAAGGATAAGGAAGAGTCCATGTGCGTCTAGGACTCTTCTCTCAAGAGTTTGATCCAAATCAAACTCTAGCAAAACCTAGTTTAGACACCTTCAAAAATTATAAAATTTTGCACACCAAAAGTATAGCTCGTGCCCTATCATATATCCAAAAATTAAAGTAAAATAATTTCTAAAAATTTTTTTAAAATTCTCTGATCATGTAACCCTTAATTTTTTCAATTAGGTCAACTATTGACCCTAGTCCAATTACACTAGGAATGAATTTAATTTTCATAATTAATCTGACCTGGACTTATTCCAGTCAGATGAAAATAAACTCATTCAAGATATAGAAATGAGTCAAATCAAATTTAACTCGATTGTAATGAATCAGAAAGATTACAGAAGGAGAAAGTCAAGCTCAATCATGTGCTAGCACGATTATCTTAAACCTGATTGGATCTAATCCAAATCAATCGAACTAAGTTAGCTTAATTGATGACATCCAGACCCAAAATCTTATTTGTATGATTCAGTTAGGTTTAGTTCCATATGGTAATGAGATATATCATGATCTTCATCATCGACATCATCGAAACATCTTTCGATGAATTAGAACTTTTCTGATTCATACAATTAGAATGATTGATCATCAAAATCATTCTAATTGCTCCCAAAATCTATCAGTGATATTTAACAATATATGGTGGCAACCCATCAGAATTGAAAGTGAATCTCTCGGTGTAGCTACATGTATGATTGGGTTCTTCTATCTTGAGCTTCGATAGGATTAGAGTTAAGGTGAACTCGTCAAATCCAATATCCATCATATGAATTAATCATTTGATTTGAGTCTTATGTAAAATCCTTTATAGAAACTCTTTCTATCATCTTCACTTTGCCATGGCCATGGGCTTATGGACTCGATTCTCATGATCATCATAGGGCTACTTCTCATCTATCGAGGTAGATAGATTTCTTATTAGTGCAATCCAATTTCTACAATGAACGTACTATAGCTAATATACACCTTAGAATTTTAAATGGCTAGAAGATCGAGTTATGGTATAGTCAAACTATAATACTCTCAAGGTGAATTATCGATGCACCTCAGATCAAAGAACCAGACACACTACTGCAACATCGAGTCGGTTATCGATGAGAAGGTAGACTTTCTTATGAATGCTCAAGGTGATTACGCTCAGTGTCCTCATTCTCTAACGAGTATCTGTACTCTCACTCTGGTATCTTCACACTATAGACTCAAGACTCATCTACTCAAAGAAAGCGATCGTACACCAATCTTCCAGATCAATCACCATCTTCGTGATGATCCTACGGTCAGAAGCAGTTTATTAGTTAATTATGAAAATTCATGTCTTAAATTTTTAACTCTTTAAAAATATGAATTATCATTATCATTAACTCAAAGGATGTATCACATACACTTTAAATACACACTGTGATAGAAAATAATTTTTTTATTAATTTATAGTTAAAATTATAAAATTATCCTTAGAAGTGTATTATAACTGTTAGCCAATCTGACTTATAGAGCACACAAAGCAACATGGACTTCCCCTCTCTCTTTCTTCTCTCTCTATTTTTCCATTAAAGCCATGGGCACCCTCCTTATGCCAGCCTAAATATCTTGTTGAAGAAGCCATCGGAGCCCAAGGTATGCCCCAGCTCCTCTTCCTCTCTTTCTTCCCTTCCCCTTATGTCCCTGCGTACAGCCATTGATCGTTGAATTCACCTAAAAACATGCCAGGAAGCCAACTCTCTATTTTCCCTATTTTAATCAAGCTATATTTTCTTTTTTTTTTGGCCAGCAACACTGCCGCTCATGGTGTGTACCTTTGGATCATGACCCCCTCCTACCAGCAACCTTCTTTGAAAGTTTTGGCCACCGATGATCGACTGAAGATCGAAAAAAATTAAAGAAGGAAGACGGTCCCATGTTTTTCTAAAATATATAGTTTTTTATGGCCAGCCACCTGCCGTCGATCGTCTTTTTGCTCCACCATTATCGTTCTCACGACTATCAACAATCAATTATTTGTCCCCTTAATCAGCCAAGAAAAGAAAAGAAAAGAAAATAAAAAGCAAGAAGAAATGGAAAGAAAGAAGAAGAAATGAAAAGGAAGAAGAGAGAGAAAATTCTCTCTCTTGTATTCATAGGGTTTTCTCTCTCCCATGTTTCTTCACTTATTTTTCTTTATCTAAGAAAACCTATAGATTTTAGATTGAGTTAAATCTTTCTTTTCTAGAGTCTCATGTTAGTTCGGGCAAATTGACTCCGAATCATGTTTGTGTCAGGATGGTCTATCGAATCGATCATCTAGTCAATCATTATTTTTATTATTTTAAATTTATTAATAAAAATTAATTAAGATTTGATATTTTAAATAGAAATTCCTGATTCATTTGATGAAGCCTAAAAATCTAGGACAATCACGATAAATGAATCTTACGCTTCTTATTTATTTTTAAATTATTATATTTTTTATATAAATAAATTATTATTGATGAATTCATGTTTTTCATAAAATAAGATCAGCATATGAGATATAAAAATCATGTTTTATTATGATCATAGGTTTTATGAATATATTTTATAAAAATGACATGTTTTATGATGTATGAATTTTAATATTTTTTCATCTAAATATATATATATTTTAAGAAAAAGATATAAGAATTTCAAAGGCTCTCAAATAGTTATGAATGAATTTATATCAGAAAAGTTGATACCCAAAGCTAGCATCCATAAGAAACATGGCGTACCAAGTTGGCATAAGAAATAAGAATCCTATTGATTAAGAAGCATGGCCCCATCACGGATACAAAGTGACTTTAGTATGAATATCTATGAGCAATATTTTAAAACATGATATGAATATATGGCATGAATGATTTATGAATCATGTTCATAAAATTTCATGATTTATGCATGCATGAATGATTTATGACTTATTTTATATTATGCTCTATGAAATATTTTATTTTCTATATCTATTATTTTTTAAATATTATATTATCATGAAAAATTTATATTTGATCCGATAAGGAAGCATAGATTTTACTCACTGAGCTAGTGTAGCTTACATCTTTTTATTTCTCTTTTCTTCAATAGAGAATTAAGGCTAGGATCGATGTGGGATCCAGGCTTGGGGCTCTACATAACAAGCTTGAAAATTTTGGCAACTACACTTAGTTTAATAAATGATCATGAACATATAATAGATTATTTATAAATTTTAAGACTTGAATCTTGATTTTGGATTTAGATATTCTGAATCAATTTTGGTTTAATTTACGAATTTGAATTGAACATTTTTATTACTTTATTTCTGATTAATGCATCTGTTATTTAATTTAAGAAAATAAATATTGACTTCATGTTATCGAGGGTGGTATCTCTCGATAGCATGATCGTGTTATATCCTAGATTTGAAGTATGATATTTTATGGTTCAGAGCAATAGGATTGATCATGAATAAAACTTAAAGTGGATAGTTAGATCACCTTTAGCTAGATTTAACTTAATTAAGCAACAATAGATAAATTTTTGATTTTTATTTATTGTGCATCTGTAGAAGTTGAATAATGCTAAAATTTTGAATAGGAAATGATGAGTGACAAGGAGAACAAAACCTTGGTAAACATGATTTCTAGGAGCAAAGGAGCAAGATTGACTTCGTAAAGAGAGACGAATCAGCCAGTTTAGTGGGCTCCTAATGCACTAGCCACTCAGGTAGATATTGTTGGAGTATGCCAAGTAGTGGCCCAACTTATCTAGCAATAGCAACAGACTCAAGCCTCTTCTTGACCTGCATCATATATGGAGTCATGCTATGAGAGATTCAAAAGGCTCAACCCACCACTATTTGAGGAAGGACTTGACTCTCTGGTCATAGAAACTTGGATTCGAGAAATAGAGAAAATATTTGATGCTCTGCAATATTCTGAAAATGTGAAAGCCAGGTTAGTAGTATCGATATTGAAAGAAAATGTAGAGTTTTGGTGGATTGCAATGATAACTATCTATGACGATATTGATGACCAACTAACTTGGGAGGAGTTCAAAAAGATATTTTATGATCAGTACTTTATGGGGATAATGCAACTGGTAAAAGAAATGAGTTTCTGGCCTTGAAGTAAAAAGACAATATGACAGTATTGGAATATGCAAACAAATTTAATAAGTTAGGCCGCTTCTGCTCTCAGCTTATGGAATCTAAAAGGAGTAAAGCTAACAGATTTAAATAAGGACTAAGGTATAGAATTCGGTCTCATTTATCTTCTCATCTTTTCAATAATTATAGAGACATGTTGGAACGAGCTTTGAAGATTGAGTTAGAGTTTAAAAGATCGGAACAAGAGAGAGGAGATAAAAAGAGGCTGAGATTAACAGGAAATTCAAAAGACCAGTAAAAGAATCTCAAAAATGATAACTCTAACTAGAAGAAAGAAACTGCATCATGTTCATACTACGGCAAAAATCATAATGGGCCTTGTCTCAAGAAGATAGGAACATACTTCTTATGTGACGAGAAAGGACATATGGCATGTGATTGTCCCAATAAGAAAAAGGATGATTTAAAGTGCACCAGACTAGTTGACCAAAGGTAAAAGAAGAATACTCAAGTGTTCGCTTTGACCCAATAGGAAGCCAACGCAAGTGATCAAGTGGTGATAGGTACCATTCTAGTCAACTCCGTAGATGCTCATGAGCCATTATATGTTACCACACCTCTCAAGAACATTTCCTTTGCTAATATTATTTTTAAGAATTGCATAATCCAAATACAAAAAAAAGAATTAGCTGTAGATTTGGTTCAGTTAAATATGCATGATTTTGATATTATTCTTAGGATGAACTAGTTATTCTCGTATCATGCTCATATTGATTGTTTTAGAAAAAAAATGGTGTTCTAAATTTCGAGTGAGGTGAAGTTCTTCTTTCAAGGCAAAGTTCACAATGTGGGATCCAAACAGCTTAATTTTTCTCAAAGCATCATCTCAGCTATAAGTGCAAGGCCTTAAGAAAAGGATGTAAGGCATATTTGGCTTATGTAATAGATACTTAGAAGAAAGAGGTGGCGGTGGATGATATTTGAATTGTCAAGAAATTTTTTGATATTTTTCTAGATGAACTACTTGGTTTACCCTCGGATCAAGAGATTGAATTTAAAACTGATATCACACCAGAGATCGGACCAATATCAAAATCTTCCTATCGAATGGCTCCGACAGAATTACGAGAATTAAAGATCTAGCTACAAAATCTTTTGGATAAGAAATTCATCTGGCCATGTATATTATCATGGAGAGCTCCTATTCTATTCATAAAAAAGAAGGATAGGAGCATGCAATTATGTATTGATTATCGGAAGTTAAACAAGATGATTGTGAAGAATAAATATCCTCTTTCTTGGATAAACAACTCGTTTGATCAATTGCAAGGTGCTCAAGTCTTCTTTAAAATTGATCTACGATCAGGTTGTTATCAATTAAGAATTAGAGATGTGGACGGGCCTAAGACTGCATTCAGGACTAGGTATGGTCATTATGATTTCTAGTATTGTCTTTTGGACTAACCAATGCATCGACTGCTTTTATGGATATGATGAATAGAATCTTCAAACTATATTTGGATTAATTTATTATTATTTTTATTGATGACATTCTTATCTATTCTAAGAGCAAGGAGGAACATTAGAAACACTTGAGGATTATGCTATAGACTTTGAGAGAAGAGAAGCTCTTAGCCAAGCTAAGTAAATGTGAGTTCTGGTTGGATAGTGTCATGTTTCTCAGTCATGTGATAACTAAGGAAAGAATCTCAAAGGATCTAATAAAAATAGAAGTTGTGGTGAATTTGCCTCGTCCTACTAATGTGATCGAAGTCAGAAGTTTTTTAGGCATGGCTGGTTATTACAGAAGATTTATCGAAGGATTTTGTTAACTTGCAATTCCTCTTACCCGCTTGACCTAGAAACGAGCAAAATATGAGTAGAACAGTAAATGTGAGTGGAGCTTTCATGATCTAAAGCAACAATTGGTGTCTGCCCTAGTTCTTTCTTTGCTTGATAATATCGAAGGATTTGTCATGTATAATGATACTTTCAAAAAGAGGTTAGGCAGTGTATTAATGTAGAATAATAAGATGATAGCCTATACTTCTTGATAATTGAAGCCTTATGAACAGAATTATCCAACACATGATTTGGAATTAGTAGCTATAATTTTTGCCTTGAAAATTTGGTGGTATTATTTCTATGAAAAATCATGTGAAATTTATACTGACCATAAGAGCTTGAAGTATTTATTTACTCAAAAAAAGTTGAATATGAGGCAAAGAAGATGGCTTGAACTATTGAAAGATTATGATTTAGATATTAAATATCATCTTAGAAAAGCCAATGTAGTGGCTGATGCACTTAGTAAAAAATCAACAGTAAGTGTGGCGGTGATCAATACATTAATTATGACATAAGAAGTATTATAACCTATGCTATTCAACCTTTATTACTTATTATTTGATGCTTCTTATGTTTGTTTTTAAGAATTATCATGAAAATTATTTACAAACCAACCAATAAAAGGCTCTCAATATTTGCAATTAACAAATGCATATTCAAGATGTTGGAGTGTCATGTGAAAAGAAGCTTGCATCAATATTAAAGCATGTAGAGGTGACCATAGGCATGATATAATACAGCATGTGGTAAAAAGTTAAGTGAAAATGAAGCAAGGGACGTGTATGGCATTAATACAAAGAGAGAGATTTTTGTAAACCTTGTCTTTAGCTGTTAATGAAGGGCCCACTAAGCATCAAATGATCAAAGAGAGGTAAATTGGCTGGGCGTTAGAGAAAGCTCGTGAATACTTAGGGCGCATGGGACCAAGTGGTAAATTGGCTGGGGTTCTCATAGCATTAAATGTTGGTTCTCTAAGCATTAAATGTTGGGGGATCTTTAAGTAATGCAAACTGTCGGCTTATGGGCTCTGTAACGGGCTAGTCGGTAGCTTCACGCACGCGGCTTCTTGGCTTGGTGCAGCGAGTGCAGGAGCGAGTTCAACATGCAGGCGGCTTCACGGAAATATAGGAATACGCAAAAAGTAAAGGCACGGTGTAGGGATGAGCTAGAGATTTTAAAAAAATAATAATATTTAAAACATTTTATATGAGAAAATTTATATTAGATAATATTTTTTTTTAATTTTATCTGCTTCAATCCTATCCATCAATTTTTTAATCTTTATTAATTTTTTTAATTCCATATTTAAAAATTATATAAATTTTTTTTCTTCTAATATCTATAAAAAAACTCTTATACGAGGACTTATCCCAGAAATTCTTTTAGAGCCTTGCATAGAGAAAGAGGAAGGAATTACTCTATGGGCAACTAGGCTAGCAGTTTCGGGAGGAGAAAAGAAATTTTATAATGATACAAAGCATATTCTATTGTTCTAAACTTTTTTATATTTTTTTATTTATAATATAGATTATTTTTTTAATTTAAAATTATCATGAGTTCTTTATTTGCTCTTCTTCGTATGTTTTCATTTATGCTTTCTTATTAGATTAATATTAGAAGCAGCTTTTACTTTCCGAAGATACACTGTAATCTACGGGTATGGAGCGTACCAAGAAAAGAAGAGTTATTTACTTAGTATTTTCTGGAGACATGTTGTGATCTATGAGTATGGGATATGCCGAGAAAAGATAGATATTTTTTCTAAAATTAATCACAACTATTTTTTAAAAAAAGATACAACTCTGTTAGTACAAAATTAATTCAAAACTTTCGAGATCTTTGTTTTCTAATTATATTAATTTTAGGATAGTTTATTTTCTAAATAAATATTCTCTCTTTTATTCACAATCTCAACTTAGCCTTAGGTCCCTGATAATACGATCTCGATTCATCCTACCTACGTAGTGAGTAGAGTTATTTTCGGTGCTATCAACGACTATGCATTAGGCGACATTGCTTCCTACTTAGTAGCAAATTCTGAAGGACCTTAAAGACTTGCAAATTGAAGTGATCAATATTGATGTTTAAAATATCTTAGCCAATTTAGTGGTACAGCTAGCATTGATAGAATGGATGAAAGTTGCCTAATACAATGATATTCATTTATGTCAGTATAAAGAAGACATGGAGAAAGGATTGCAACCTGAGCTCAGAATTTATTCGGATGATACTTTATATTTTGGAAATAAGTTGTGTACCTAGAGATCCCAAATTAAAAAAAAAAAATTTGGAGAAAGCCCATAAATCTCGTTGCCATTTATCTAGATAGTACAAAAATATATAGAGAATTAAATCTTGTTTCGCTAATAGTCTGCATTCTTATAGTATATTACTCAAATCAGGTGGATTTTTCTTGGATGGTGCCCGTGGCCAATCCCTAATCAACATGTGTCACACTTTATCAAGGACAGACATGGAGCATCATTCTTTATAAGCCCTCCCCCTCCTTTACCTATGCTAAGGTGGAAATTCCTTCATATACAATGGAGATGTGGGGCAACACCACTGCGAGAGGTGGTGCCCAACTCCTGGTTGGGGTCGCCCACGAAAATGGAGCCATCCCATGGGTTTCGGATTGGTTTGGGAGGTTTTGAAAATAGCCATCTCACCTGGCATATGCTCGTATTCGTGGCCTTGGACAGATTGCAGATATTTTGCTTCTCCAATGAATCTATCCCTAAGGATAGTCGCTTGTGGTCCTTCCTGGGTAAATGAGCTTCCAAGGAGGATGGCGACCGTGTCACATGGCCATTTCTGATGGATAACTTGATGGTCATCGGGGGGAACTTCTTTTTTCTGAGATTCATCAAGGTCCACAACGATGGTCTGGATGCAAGTTTTTGGGAGTGAAAAGAGGTGAGTATTGCCGTTCATCGTTGATCGTGATGCCGCTCTTCTCTCTTTCTTATGCATCTTTCCTCGTATGGATGATTGACCTACCTTTGGCACTCCTCTCGTGCTTAGGGTGACGGATAGTTGGTGGCATCCAAGGGGACATGATAACCTCCTAAAATAGGTTCTAGGCATTCTCTGTTCGTTACAAAATGATCGTTAGTTGAGATACTTTTGTTATCTCAGAGATTGTAATTTCTCTCTTTTTACTCTATTATTTGATATTTTCTTTCCTATGAAACATGAGGTGCCTTTGTATTTGTGACCCTAGGTCTATTTTTTATGAAAATAAATCCTGGTTTCCTTCTAAAGTTGCCAATCGCATTCATTAGGCCTTTGTTTGGATGGATGTTTTCTTTTTAAGATGGTTGTTTGGATTAAGGTATCACTTTCTTTTTTGGCTAAGTCATTGAACTGAGATTGTAGATGACATTTATCAAAAAGAATACAGATATGAAGGGTATAATCCGGCCATCCAGACTCTCCCCTTCATCGTCGACCTCTCCTCTTTGTCGTCGTTGAGGAGCATAATTTGGCCATTCAGTCTCTTCCTTTTGTTATTGTCAAGGGGCATAATCTAACCATCTAGTCCCTTCCCTTTGTTGTCATCGAGGAGCACAATCTGGCCATCCGGCCTCTCTCCTTTATCGTCGTCAAGGGGCACAATCTGGCTATTCGGCCTCTCCTCTTTGTTATCATCGAGGGGCACAATTTGGCCATCTGGCCTCTCCCCTTTATCATTAACCTGCGAGTAGATAAGAGAAAAAGATTTTCTTTTGGGACCAAATCTTACTTAAAATAATTACAACATGCTTTATTGATGATACACTCGGAGATTTTCTAAGTTTCATGGTCGAGAAAGTGGAGTCCCATCCAATCTTTTAAGTCGATAGGTTCTTGGTTTCACGATCTCTTCCACTGAGTAGGGCCTTCCCACTTCGGTGCCAGTTTCCCCCGCTCCCCAGGTTGGAAAATATCCATCCTACGAAGCATCAGGTCACCTACTCGAAAGGCTTTGCTCCGAACTCCGGAGTTGAAGTAGCGAGCCACTTTGTGATGGTAAGCTGCTATTCCGATCTGTGCTATCTTCTGAATTTCATCAAGTAGGTCCAAGTTCGTATGCAGCTTTTCTAGGTTGGACTGCTCGTTGTAGCCCTCGACACATGTGGAAGAAACACCTACTTTGACTAAAATCATTGCTTCCATTCTGAAGGCTAAGTTAAAGGGGGTTTTCCCAGTTGGGGTTTTTTAGGTGGTTCTACATGCCCATAACACATGGAGTTCATCCGCCCGTGACCCCTTGGCTTTACCCAGCCTCGCCTTCAGACCTTGCAGGAGGGTCCGATTAGTTACTTCCATTTCTCCGTTAGCCTACGGGTGTGCTATGAAAGTCAAGTGATAGGAGACTCCTTGTTCGTCACGAAAATCTTTGAATTTAGATCCGATGAATTATCGACCGTTATCGATGATAATCACGTAGGGTAAGCCAAATCGGTAGATAATTGACCTCCAAATAAAGTTGATGATCTTTGCCTTAGTAATGCACACTAGGAGCTCAGCTTCTACCTATTTGATGAAATAATCAATAGCGATGAGCAAGAACTTCCATTATCTGGAGGCCTGTAGGAAAGGGGCGAGGATGTCCATCGCCTACTATGCAAATGGCCATGGCATGCTGATAGTGGTGATAGACACCATGGGTAGTCATTGAATGTTGGTGTTTATCTAGCACCGATTGCAGTGCGCAACATATTTCTCTGCATCTCTCTGCATGGTCGGCCAATAAAATCCTTGCAGAAGGATCTTGTAGGCGAAGGGTTTTTTCTGTATGTGACTCCTATAGGTGCTTTTGTGGACCTCCCATAGAGCATAGTTAGCTTCCATTGATCCCAAGCACTTGAGGAGGGGTAAGGAATATGACCTTTTGTAGAGCTTCCCTTCGTAGAGGAGATATCGAGAGGCTTGATGCCTGACCTTTCAAGCTTCTTTCCTGTCATAGGGGAGTGTCTTATCTTTGAGATAGTTGAGAAGCAGGTTGACCCAACAAGGTTCCTCTTCCACCAGTGCCACCATGATCGGATTGCTGATAGCCATCGCTTCTACTACTTCGAAGAATACTTGTTCAGGCAAGTCTACGGGTTTTGAGATGGCTAGTTTGGATAGCAAGTCTGCCTGGGAGTTTTCTAAATTAAGGATTTGTCGAATCTCAAAATATTTAAAGGCTAAGATGAGGTCCTTTATCTTTTGGAGGTACTTGGCCATATTCTCACCCCGAGCTTCATAGTCACCTTTAACATGTCCGACCACTAGTTGGGAGTTGCTACATGCTCGGAGATCCTGTACTCCTAGTTCTTTGGCCATACAAAGTCCAGTGATTAAGGCTTCATACTCCGCTTCATTGTTTGTCGCTGAGAACTCGAATTGCAAAGTGTACTAGGCCACCATCCCATTTGGGCTCGAGAATACCAATCATGCTTATGACCTGATGGAGTTCGAAGAGCCATCCACATAAATCATCCAAGGTTCGCCTTCAACTGCGGAAAGTCCTTCAGGTGTTGAACTCTGGAATGCCGAGGCTTTCCATTCGCCAGGATCGTCCATAATTGTGCATTCGACCATGAAGTCGGCTAGTACCTGGGCTTTAATCGATGGTCGGAGAGAGAATTTGATGTCAAACTTAGAGAGCTCAATCACCCACTTAGCTATTTGTCCAGAGATGTATGGTCGATGGAGAATACCCTTAATGGGCTGATTTGCAAGCAAGTGATGGTATAGGCCTGAAAATAATGCCAGAGTATTCGGATGGCAATGAGGAGGGCATAGGCCAACTTCTTTAGCTTAGAGTATCAGGTTTCCGCATCCCTCAGCATTCAGCTAATGTAATACACCAGTGTCTGGGTCCTATCCTTCTCCTGGACAAGTACCGCTCCCATCGCAACTGGCGAGACTGCCAGGTATAGGAGCAGCCCTTCAGCTAGGTCTAGACTGTCGAGTAGAGGAGCAAAACCCAGGTAATCTTTGAGGTCTGCAAGGGCCTTCTGGCATTCCTCGAACCATAGGAATTCTTTTGGTCACTATAGAGTTTGGAAGAAGGGTAAGCATCGCTCGATCGATCTTGAGACAAATCGACTCAAAGCAGTATTCTTTCCTATGAGGCATTAAACTTTCTTGATCATCTTGGGAGGAGCCATTTCCTATACGGCCTTAATTTTCTCAGGATTAGCTTCCACTCTCCGATTTGAGATCATGAACCCAAAAAACTTTTCAGAGGTTATCCCAAAAGCACATTTAGTTAGATTCAACTTCGATATTTGTGCAGCATGGCAAAAGTTTTGCGGAGGTCCTCAATATGGTCTCCCGCCAGCTTACTCTTAACGAGCATATCATCTATATACACCTCCATGTTCCTCCCAATCTAGTCCTTGAAGACCTTGTTCACTAGCCATTAATAGGTGGCACCTGCATTTTTTAAGCTAAAAGGCATGACCTTGTAACAAAAATTACCTCGATCAATAATAAAAGTGGTCTTCTCCTCATCCTCCAGCACCATCCAGATTTAATTATAACTAGAAAAGGCATCCATGAAAGTGAGGAGCTCGTGGCTCGATGTGGCATCAAGCAGCTGATTGATTCTGGAAAGTGGGTTAGCTATCTTTCGGGCAGGTCTTGTTCAGATTGGTAAAGTCGATGTAGATATGCCATTTCTCATTAGCCTTTCTCACCATCATGACATTGGCTATCCACTCCAGGTATGCCACCTCTCTGATAAAGATAGCTTGGATTAATTTGTTCGCCTCCTCAGTTATCGCCTTCTGCTATTCTGGGGCAAAGCTCCATTTTTTTTGTTTGAAGGGTTGATAGTTTGGATCCACATGCAACTGGTGCACTAGCATCGAGAGATCGATGCCAGGTTATCCTGCAAGAAGAGAGTTAGTTGGTCTCTCATTATCTTACTTAAACTTGAGCCGATTTGAACGTACGCCCCTCATTCCCGTCAGTTAAGGGGATGAAAATGAGGTCCTTGGTTGGCATCTCCCATTCTTCAGCTAACTCATTACGAGCGTCAAGCCCTTTGACAAGATAAGCTTCAATGGACTTAGCTTGCCCCAAAGTGATGCTGTTGCAGTAGCATGCTAGATTCTGATCTCCACGAACTTCTTCAACTCCTAGTGCCGTTGAAAATTTCATCTTCAAATAATGAGTCGATAAGATGGCTCGAAGCATGTGCAGTCCTGGTCGGCCAAATATAGTGTTATAGGCCAAGGGGTCCCGAACAACTAAGAAGTCTATCTAAGCTATGGACTAAAGGGGGTATCGATCAGCCTTGATGGATGAGGGGGGAATCTATTTTTTCCAATCAATCATTCAATAGCCCTATTTTAATAAAAGCATCATAAAACAAAACATCTATGGAGTTTCCACTATCAACAAGGATACAACATACATCATAGCTTTCAATATTTAAAGTTACAACGACTGCATCATCGTGTGGAATTTGGATCCCTTGAGTATCTTCTTCGGTGAAGATGATCGGGTTTTCAATTTTCTATCTTTTTGTAAGCACCAGGATCCCACTTTCTTCTCCGCTGCTGCGCCCCCTGACGATGGCATTGATAATGCCAGCAGGGGTGGGTCTTCCCAAGGGCTGGTCGACAGTGCCCACTCAGACGGCACGGACGACCTGGCATGTTCTTGCCTACAAACTATCGATCATCAGATAAACCGATTGAGGTGGCCCCTCCTAATAAGACTCTCGATTTTGTCTTGGAGCTACATACACTCTTCTATGTCATGGCTATGGTCTTAGTGATAAACGCAAAACTTGTCGAGGTTTCGACGGTATGGGGGAGTTAGGAGCTTAAAGACTACCAAGAGCTGCTTCCTAACTTCCATCAGTACCTGCAACCTACGAGCATTCAACGGAATATAATTGGCAAATCTCCTGATCTGAGGTGGAGGGTGCCGATTCTTCTTCTGGGGTATCCTATGCCGATCAGTGCAGGAACCCCCATTCATCCAGCATTGAGGGGGTGTCCTTGAATATTGGCATGTCTCCACTTTCTTTATGGGTGAGCGCTCCTTTTGTGACCTCCCTACTTTTCTGGTAGGGCCTCAGGGAGCTTCATCCTCCACGAGGGTTTTCTTTATGCATGAGTATTTTTCCTCTCTAGCCAGTATGTTGGGATAATCGTTGGGGCAAGTTTTTATCAATGACTTTTTTAAATCATTCTTTAGGAGTCTATCCATTATAGCGGACATCGCAACCAATGGATCCAGGTTGCGAACCTCCAAGATAGCTATGGTAAAATGGCTAACGAACAATCGGACGATTTTTTCCTCTTTTTGCTTGATAGTGTAGAGGTAGTCTGACCATTTTTGTTATCTTCGACTGCTAACAAAATGGTCGACAAACAATTAGCTCAGCTGCTCAAAAGAGCTGATAGAGGCTGGCTTCAAACTAGAGTACTAGTGTCGAGCGGCCCCTTAAGGTGGACTGGAATGCATGACACATGATGGCATCTGTGGCTCCATGGAGGAGCATCACCATCTTGAAACCTTCAAGATGATCAATGGGATCAGTGGTCCTATGGTAACCTTCCAGCTGGGGGACCTTGAAGTAGCGAGGAAGCGGTCCTGCATTATTTGAGAGTCAAAAAGGGGCTTCCTGTTAAACTCATCATAGAGTGCGGACTCCTGATGGCGAATTGCTTTGATTCACTGGTCAAGGTCTTAGAGCCATTTCTCGAGAGCGGTGTCCCAGTCGACATGAGCTTCAGAAAGCTGAGGAGAGTGTCGCTCGGGAGCTGAACCATACTTCGAGTGAGAGCCTAGGGGGGGTTGCTTTCTCGGCTTAGGACTCTGTGGGAAGCTCTGATGGGTTTGCTTCCTCGCAAGACTTTGAGGAGGAACCCATGGAAGCTCTAATGGTAGCCCCCCGGCCCGAGGGACCTACTCTTACTGTGAAACCGTAGGGGGAGGAACTGAAATCGGGACCGTCGGAGTCGGTAAAGGCATCATGGCATGAGAAGCTTGGATAGTAGCCGTCAATTGTTGAACCTACTAAAGGAGCAGGCTAAACTATGCTGTCATCACTACTTGCGATTGGTAGGGTAGAAAATTTTCAGCGGGAGCCGGCTATTCGACACAGTTTGGTTGACTCTCCATGGGTTGAGACGTCGCATTAGTGCGATGGGAAGATGTCCTTCTAGGTTCCATGATTGGTGTTGCCCTTAGTTAGCGCTTCTCCAAGTGGGTACAAGTCCCTCTAGCGCCAAACTACTGACGCTGATTTCTATCGGGCACTGATATGGCTGGAGTTGATGGGGCTTTGGTGTACCTTAGAAAACCTGTAAGAAAAAGTCTTTACTAGAGATGACTCCGACAAGAATCCTCTGATGCCCAAGTCAGAAAAGCGGTGCAACAGATAGAGTGTAAGGGCAAGAGAGAGATTTTTCATACCTCCTCAGAGTCCCCTTTCTCTTCTTTTATATGTAGAGCTAGGAATATCGTGTGGCGTGGCACTAGTGCAATCCTCGAGGATCATGTCTCTTGCAATCTGGCGATCAAGTTATCATGCATGGGCTCGAGAATTAAGATGGTGCTTAGGCGGTGATTTATTGATCATATATAAATGGATATCAGGGAAGCACTTTATCCGGACACCTCATTTATCGACTATCAAGTCATCTTGTCAAAGTCCTAAATGGCGAATGCCGCCACACGTGCTTGATGTAATTAGTGATTTCCAGTGGGACCTTAGCCAGCGGCTACTTTTTTGGCCAGGTGTAGGCTCGACCAATCAGGGGTCAGTGCATGGGATCATTTTCTGAAGGGGGGTGTGAGGGGTGGAGAGGAGAGGAAAGACCCTACCGACCATCATGCCAGCCTCTTAGTCAAATCTCACCAACGCTCGTTGTGATGATCATTTATCACCTGTGAGCGGGGCATCTAATGGTCTCATGGTGCGATAAGCAGTTATCAGGATGATTTGATGTGATGTACTTTTTCGCCATGATGTGCAGCTTGGCCATTAAGTGCATCTAAAGCGATGTGACATGATAGGATTAAAGAAAAATCAGCCGATCGAGGGTCGAAGGCCTCGGACGAAAGGAGCCCTTGGAATTTGATTGGTGAGTCTTTGACGACACAAAAAATGGATCGTTGTGACCGACCACAGGGTTCAGGTCAGTTTTCCTTGATCCGAGGAGTGGTCGGTCCTTCTAACCTAAGAAATAGTCAGTCAATAGGACCCTCCGAAAAGCTAGGAGCGATGGAGTGCCAACTTTCTAGGCCTGGACCTTTTGGGCCTTGGATCTCACCCATGTTATCGGATCGTATAAATTTTCCCCAATAGATATGTTAATATTATGACAAAAATACCTCCCAAGTGTCAGTTTTGACATTTTTATAACATTCTGAATCAAAATGATAACATTCTATATTAAAGTTATAACATCCTATTAGTAAACGTATCCCAAAAATAGTTTTAATAATATTATGATATCCTAGATTAAAATTATGATATTATAGATTAGTATTATGACACTCTATAGATAAAATACCTCCTAAGTATAATTTTTGATATTTTTATAACATCCTGGATTAAATTTATGGCATTCTATGTTAACGTTATGATATATTATTGATAAAATGCCTTTCAAAAATAGTTTTCATAATATTATAGCATCTTAAATCAAAATTATGGTATTATATATTAGTATTTTGATATTTTGTTGGTAAAATATCTTTTAAGTATAATTTTTGATATTTTTATGACATTCTGGGTCAAATTTATAAGATTCTATGTTAACATTATAATATCTTATAGTTAAAACGCCTTTTGAAGATAGTTTTAGATTCCGAAGGTCATGATTTTGATACATGATATCATAAACTTTATTTGACGTGATATATATTACTACAGCATGTCATAATTTTTACCTACTAATTAGATGTTTGTTAATGAAAGAAGATTATACTTAGTTAATGTAAAACTTGAAAGTGAACTGCTTTTGAATGAATCGAGAAAGTAAAAAAATTTTAATGGATGCCTTAAATCTTAAAATAAGTGTCCTAAACTTTAAAAGGAGTTTATCTTCTTCTCTTTCCTCTATTTCATCTCTTCTAGAGATTGTAGGGACGTCTTCTTCCTTGTAAACAAGAATTGTTGCATTCTCTTTGATCATCTTCTCTTCTTTGTTGTTTTATCCTTGTTATCTTTTAAACTCAAATTTTTTAGAGATCATTATTGAATAAAAGTGCTTATCTAAAAATTTTTTCTCAATTAATAGAATACCTTCTGTAGTATATCAAAATGCTTATCACAGAGATGATCCGATTGAGATACTTAATTTTTTCGAAAAAAGAAATAAAGAAAACACTGATCGTTGGAGTGGAGAGAAAACAAAAAGATATTTTAGGAGAGAAGCTGGAGAAATTTTAATCACGGATAAAAGCATCCTAAATTTTTTTTCTTTGCTAAGTATTTGGGGCAAAAATAATTTTTTATTATTTTAAAAAAATAAAATTAATGATACTATATAGGATGATGTCGTCGTCCATGAAAAAGCTAGAGCCTATCACATTGCATTGCATGATGAGAATATCACGTGAACCAAGGAGGCGGTATGCCTCATAACAAATTTTCTACACGCGGTGTACAAGGCAAGAAAATTCTTGGCTCACCGCTTTTCCGTATAAAGAATTTCCATTTGTTTAATGGATTACTTGGCCCATCAAACTTTGGGCCCAAGTAACTTAGGGCAAGGGACTCAAACCCAAGCGCCCGTCCCCCGCGTATAAATTCCCGCACCATCGCCGCACTTTCCGAATCCCTCCTCAGAGGTAACCGAGAGAGGGCAAGGGACGGGAGCGCGATGGTGTCGCTCAAACTCCAAAAGCGGCTCGCCGCCAGCGTGCTTAAGTGCGGGCGAGGGAAAGTTTGGTTGGATCCCAATGAAGTCAACGAGATTTCCATGGCCAATTCTCGTAAGTTCTTCGCCTTCTTCCAGGGTTAGAGGTAGGGCTACGGCTTAAGAGGCGATTGCAGATGCTTGATCTGGATTTCTTCGTTGTTTTGTTTGTCGATGATGATGGATTTATGAATGATTTTGTATTTGTATTTGCTCAAGTTTTTTGTTTTTGATGTATGAATTTGCATATTTTTTGGTTTCTAGATGTAGTTGTAGGCTAAAAGAAGAAAATTATGTTAAGGCTCAGGTCCCTTTTGATATCGATGCCTGTTATGAGAGGGTTCTGAGGGTTGTTTACTGGTTGCTTTGTTTTTTATGATAGTGTAAAAGTTGTCTTTTCTAGATGGAGTTACAGGGTAAAAAAAAAAAACGAGTGTTTTTGATAGGTTTTTATTGGTGAAGGCTTCAGTCCTTTTGGTTCAGACTATTCGTACTGTAATTGTTTTGGTATAATTAGATTTTCCATTTAGATGTAGGCATGTAGCACACTAGAAAAGAAGTGTTATATATATTGTTCTGTGAGAAACTGTTATTCGTTGGGTAAGGCTGAGGTGCAGAGGTGTATAGGTGTTTATAACTACTAGGAAATGGAATAGTGAAAGATTAAATGATATTATCATTGTTCCAACTAAATGATGGGTGGAAATGAAAAGGCTTGGGTTTTTTAGCTGAAATGAAGAAAAGAAAAGAAAAGAAAAAAGAAAAAAAAAGATATGATTCATTGACTTGTTTAGTTAATACACATGGTGGCATGTTGGTATGTGCTTTACTGGGGATCAAACATTCATGGTTCCATGTGGATGATATGTTCCAGTGTTAGTTCTCGTTGGTTAATGTGAACTTGAAGTTGTTCAGCAGATTACTGACGTTGGTATGCTTGAAAAGCATATCATTTAAGCTTTTAGAGCTCAACCTTTAATTCCATTTCTTAAGATGCAGTAATATTTAACTTACTCATGATCATGTCCTTGATTTATGTCACATCCCTTGTCATGATCTTAGCTTCTTTTTTTTTTAAAATTTTTGCTACATATTATTTTCCACTTACATGCTTAATAATATTGTCAAATGGCTAGTTCATATTTTCAAAATACAGATCGATGCAGGGAATTGTAAGTTAATATTCATGTTCTGCAGTGTCAGAAAACTCATCAAAGTAAATTAGGAAATATTAAGCAATTATCATCTTCAATTGCCACATAGTGAATGCAATTGAATGTAAGGGCGAAATGCTTATTAGAGAATAAAATAGTATGGTTTTTGTCGAGGTTTATCTTTATGTCACAACCCCACAAATTGACCAGACAAACTAGAAATGAATTTCTATTACAACAGCATAAATTGGCCCAACAAGCTAAAAGGAAACTCCATTTGCATGTCCAGTTTTTTGTTAAATGGTTTCTATCTGAAGCTGTGTTTTCCTAGATTTCAGGTTATGGTTGACAAAATTTTTGGAATTAAAACATATTCCTTTCAATGAAATATGAGTCATTATTCACCACTGAAAAAGAAATTGCTTTGAAATGCAGGCCAAAATATTAGAAAGTTGGTCAAGGATGGGTTCATTATCAGGAAGCCCATGAAGATACACTCTCGATCTCGTGCACGGCGAGCTTTGGAGGCCAAGAGGAAGGGACGCCACTCCGGATATGGTATGCAAGTGATGGAAAAGTGCAAGGACTAGTCTAGTTTATTGAATGTTTGCTAGTTAATATTTTGTTAATTCTTCAGGTAAGCGCAGGGGTACCAGAGAGGCTAGGCTTCCTACCAAGATTCTATGGATGAGGAGAATGCGAGTTTTGAGGCGTTTGCTGCGGAAATACCGGGAATCAAAGAAGATTGACAAGCATATGTATCATGACATGTATATGAAAGTGAAAGGTAATGTCTTCAAGAACAAGAGGGTGCTTATGGAGAGCATTCACAAGTCTAAGGCTGAGAAGGCACGAGAGAAGACTTTATCTGACCAGTTTGAAGCCAAGCGGGCTAAGAGCAAGGCAAGCAGAGAAAGGAAGTTTGCTAGGAGAGAGGAGCGCTTGGCTCAGGTAAGATGAACTTGGTTATGTTAATTTGTGTCTTGACGAAGTGTACATTTCTGAATATTGAAATTTATCATCAAACGTGGTGCTTCTTTCATCTATAGAGAAAAAGGGTTACTGCCTTTTTAAATTTTTTATATTTTTGGTTGAGCAGTACCTAGGATTTGGATCCTAAGGATAAGCCTGTGATGGTGAGATGCCAACCAATTCCACTGCCAGTTGTTAGCGGATTTCTGCTTGTTGGTTTACACAGCTAGCTTCTCTAATTCTTTAGCAGCAAACAACTCATACACTATTTTTGTATGGTTTCCCTGCATCACTTCCGGTTCTAGAACCTGTAACTTAGTTTTTATTAACTTATGGTAAATGGCTTTCATTGGCGGAAGGGATCAGCATGTATTGTGCTAAGCCATTAATTTGTTTACATTATCGGATGGTGAAAGAAGTGAGAGTTAAGATTAAAGGTGATGATGGGGAATATTTTTGATCTCTCTCAGGTGTATGTGAAAACTTTTATCGTAGAAATCTTCTCCCAAAAGGTTTTCATATTGAACAAATACCTTTTGAAGGGTTGGTTTGAGAAGAAACTGTGGAAAAACCTATGAGTACTTATTTTCTCACCTACCAATCGCCCTTGGTTGGTGACCTAATGGAAGAATGCTATTTTCTATATTTGGAATTTTCTCAGTCAGTGGCTGGGTTCATGATAAGTTAATTATTTTTGTAACTGGCTACCATTTGATCCATGGTGTAACTTGTTGGGCTATTTGTAAGCTGATTTAGGTTCCTTTGAAAGGAGATTTGCATGTACCATAATAGGAAGCCAACATTTTGATCAACCATTTTTCTTAACACGGTTGTGACTTTCTCCTTTGTTGCCCATAATGTAAACAGGGTCCAGGTGAGCGAGCACCAGTAGCAGCACCAGTCTCTCAACCTGCAGAGTAAGAACTTTTTTATAGGCATTTTTTTTACAATTTGCTTCAGCTACGCCTAAGTATAACACGGTAGAATTGAGTGCTGACACTATGTCTCTGTTGTAGGGCCCCTAAGAAAGCAAAGAAGTGAAACTCAACTTTATATGGTCTTCATATATGGTATCATCTGGAGAGGAGTTATCTGAAGTCTGAGCTAATGTTAATTTTCTGTCTTAATGTTTCATGAGAAATCATGTTTCTTGGGACATTTAAAGATACTGCAAGACTTACTTGTAGTTTGTTTCAAGTTTGTGTTTAGCTGGTATATTTAGTATTTGGTCATTTCAGTGATTTGCTTGTTTGTTTGATGAACATATGTTGATGTTAATTTTTGGTGTCAAGTCACGTATCAGAGTGCTCATCTGCATTGAGATCAAAGTGTTTGTCAATATAGCTGAATGGAGTTAGATTCATGAGAAGAAACCAAATTACCATTGCATGAGAATTCTTCATCTGTATGTGCTGCATGTTGTGGTCACTGAGCAATCATTAGATAACGACCTTGTTAGAAGTTCCCACGGTGCCGAACATTTTGTTAGTTCCGTAGCTTTATGTTGAGCATCTCTTCGGAATTGTCCCGGCTGTTGGCCGTGCACCAATTTAACTGATGAATCCCCGGTCATATTTTGTCGTATCTCAGTCCCTGGTGTACATGTAATTCTTTGTTTTATCCATGCGTGAGCGTTATATTTCTTGGTAGATCATGGAATAGAACATATTGGATATTCCTTTATTCTTCAAGCTGTGTTAATAGAAGCATATTGTTGTGTCTCTCGGCGTTCATAGTCGCTGTGCAAAGTCAAGATTGAAACCGTAGGAACAAAGTAAGAGGCAAATGGCGCTTTGAGCCAAGCAAACCGCCAATGTTCGCAACAAGCCCCTAATGCTTTCAGGTGATCACCGAGAGGATCTTTATTGACCTATACTTGGGCCCTCGCGTTTTATTAAAATATACTTAATCCAAATCACCTTCAATATCTTTCTTTGCCTCCCACCCATTCTCTTCCCGGATATATGGTAATTTTAATCTTTCATCAAATCTGTCCACCACTATTTCGAAAAGTAGTGCTACGGGGCTAATCTTATTGCCCTCTAACGGAGAGGTGTGCTTGCAACTCATGAGATTAGTATGATTTTGGTGAGATCTCTCATTTTATATATATATATATATATATATATATATATATATATATATATATATATATATATATATATATATATATATATAGAGAGAGAGAGAGAGAGAGAGAGAGAGAGAGAGAGAGAGGTGGATTGGGCTTCGTTCGATCAATCTTAGTCCATATTCAGAAGAATTCTCAACTATTGGATCAGCGCGTATCTATGCGCACGCAGCGTCTGAAAAGGCATACCTAAAAATAAAAATGTGTGCATCTACACCAAAAAAAAATTTTAATTTTTTTAGGCGTCTTCAGGCCCAAAAAAATTTAAAAAATTTAGAAAAAAAATCCTACACCTGAAAAAAAAAAAGAAAAAGAAAAAAAGGCAAAGGTGCCTGTGGGTACTTTTTTTTTTTTTTTGTAGCTTTTTTAGTTTTTTTTTAGATGCGCTTTTTCAGACGTGCGCGTGCAGATGCGTGCTGATACAATGATTGGAGATTCGATCGAATATAGACTAAAATTCGATCAAACGGAGCTCAGTCTATATATATATATATATAACATTAGGCAGACATAGACTATTTTTCTCTTTAAATTGAGATTTTAATAAATTACTGTTAATCTATGACTATATAATCCATTAACAAGGGTATTATTTTACTCGGTGTTTATACATTATAGATCCCATGTTAACACGGATTCCTCTAAATGAAGATTAAAATAAATATGATTAAATTTTGCATGTACCATTCTTCCACTAACTGTGTGGAGTCCATCGTATACAACCCAAACAGTACTTCGTGAAACCATCTTAACTAAACTATGGTTAGTCCTAGTAATTATTTTTGCCTTTATTTTTAATTTTTGATTTAGTAGAAACAGGCTTTTTTATCATAAAAATTTCTAACTGAAAGGATGGCAACAGATTGGATATGAGTTAGATCAATCGATATCCATATTCATCGTGTCAGAAAAAATTTATATTCATATCCATCCCATATCTATCTCGGATTGGATCAGATTGGATACATTCAAAATTTTTATATAGTTTATAAAAAAATTGTACAATGGCCTCTAATTCACCCCTACCATGCTTCAATCGAAAATACCACCCACCAGTAATCCCTAAGTAGCCCCACACATCATTATCATGAAAATAGCCCTAGAAATTAAATTTTGTAGCCCAAGAAGAATCCTTCTGATAAAAATTCTCCAATCCTACAAAATATCACGCTTCTACCAAGATTAAGCTCTCA
Source organism: Cocos nucifera (assembly GCA_006176705.1). Lineage (NCBI taxonomy): Eukaryota > Viridiplantae > Streptophyta > Magnoliopsida > Arecales > Arecaceae > Cocos > Cocos nucifera. The sequence continues at coordinate 111,693 of QRFJ01000269.1, forward strand.
AAACCTCAAGGAACCAACTCACACCTCCACAACTCATATAGAATACCATATTCTTGAGAAAATAACCCAATCAGAACCTAGAAAACCCCTCTAATCTCTCTCAAGTGCTCTCCTTTCCCACAAATCTCTAAAAAAAATAATGAAAAGAAAAGAAAAAGAAGTAAAAAGAAAAAAATGATCATCTATGTGAGGAAACATTCCTTAAAGTTTTCTTATCTTTCCTTTATTTTCATTGATTTTTTTCTCTATTTTCCCCCATATTTTCTCTATTTTTTCATCCTCAGGGGTCCCAACTAAGTGGCAGGCGGTTGAATAGGAAAGCTTAAATGATGGCTAAGATTTTGTTGGGTAAGGGAAGGATTGGGGCTTGGATTTTATGTAAACGAGAGAGAGAGAGAGAGAGAGAGAGAGAGAAAGATATTTAAGTTTTGTTTAAATAGGAAAGAGAGATATTATTGGGGCGCATTTGCAGTGGGGCATATTATTATTCGTATCCGATCTGAATTTGGTTCAGATTTTCTTTTCAGAATTCATACCTGTCTCGTCTCTTAATTAGATTAGATAAAATCTATCTCATTTAGATCTTTGATCAAATCGGAGACCCATTAAATTGAAAAAAAATGCCACTCCGATCCATAACTCTTACAATACATATCGAGTCATAGGTAGCAGATCTTAAACTGAGCATTAGTCCCAGAAGCCATAAAGCCACCGATGCTTTCATGTAATCAGTGAGAGGATTTTTATTAGCCTATACTTGAATTCTGGCATTTTACTAAAATTTACTTAATCTGAAATCATCTTCAACATCTTTCTTTTCCTCCTGGTTATTTTCTCTTTCCTGATATTTATTAATTTTAGCCTTTCATCAAACCATCACATATATTTTCACCATTATACCGAACTTCATGCGGCCCCGATGGCTCGCTACCAGGTGGTATGGTCACCACCATCAATCAGACTCCGTCTATAAATAGGATCCTCCAGATACGCTAACTCTATCCTCTAATCCCTGATCTCTGAGCTCTAAGCTCTCCTTTTCTTTAAGCTCTGCGGAACTCATTTCCGAGCACTCCATTTCTGTTGGCTAGAGCTGACTTGATCGTTGGAGGATCCTATCGGAGCCACCACCCCACCGGTTCCGGACGGGACTTCGTTTTGCAGGTCTCCAGCGGCGACCTGCGGTCCACTTCCGCTCCAGCTGATTTCGGCGACGATCAATTTCTGCACCAACAGATTGGCGTCTGTGAGGAACAAGGGCCTGAACCTTCGAGGTTCCCTTGTTCTTAAAGGAGTGCTCGGCGACGATTTCCCTCCCCTGCTCCGGATCTCTCTTCTTTCTCCTCTTCAGTATTCCTTTCCCTGAAAAGAAAAATGCCTCCCAGAAGAACCTCGACCCGGAGGTCGGCAGAGCCTCCGCGGCCCGATCCCGTTCGGGTCCATCCGCTCCCACTCCGGCCCCGGCGGCGCGGGCCCGCTCCGTACTGGCCGCGGTAGATGCGGAGCGGTTCGACCTGCTTGCCCAGCAGGTCCGCGATCTTACGGAGGCGGTGCAGGCAGTGCAAGCCACGCATTCGCGATAGGTCCAGCGCCCACTCGACCGGCGCGGGGTTCCCCGGAGCCCGGGGAATCCAGTCCAGGAGCGACCGATGTGGGCTACCCAACCTCCGGCCCTCGGGAGAGAGGGGCAGCCGGCAAAGAGCCCCTGCTCGGACCGCGGCTCAACCCAGGGAGAAGCTTCGCACCCCTTCCGCGAGAAGACCTTGGGGATTAAGGATCGCGAAGATTTCCTGGACCAAAGGCTCATGGAGATGGGACGGCGCATAGAAGAACTTCGTCGTACTCCTTCCTCCCGCGGTAACGATATTTGCACTGATCCTCCCTTCTCACAGAAAATTATGCAGGAACAGGTACCACCGAACTTCAAGCTCCCATAGCTCGAGAGTTACGATGGGACGATGGGCACGACCCGGTCGACCATTTGGAGGCCTTCAGGACGACGATGTTACTCCATGGCGCGCCTGATGCCATTTTGTGTCGGGCTTTCCCTTCTACCCTCAAGGGAGCCGCTAGGAATTGGTACTCGGCGCTTAAGCCGGGCACCATCCTGTCGTTTGACCAAATGAGTCAACAATTCGCGGCCCACTTCGTCAGCAGCAAACGGCCGCGCAGAGGCTCGGATTCCCTGTTGGCCATCAGGCAAAAAGAGGGGGAACCCATCCGGGCTTACGTCACCCGGTTCAACACTGCCGCGCTGGAAGAGTCCGGAACCTGGACCAATCAGTTGCTATGGCCGCCCTCAAGGGCGGCCTTCAGAAGAACGACCTGCTGTTTTCCCTGGAGAAGAAATATCCCAGGGACTTCGCTGACATGCTAGCTCGGGCCGAAAGCTATGCCCGGGCAGAAGAGGCTTTCGAGGCCAAGGATGGTGAAGCTCGCGACAAGCGACGAGTAGGCAGAGCGGGAAGGCCTGCCGAGGAAAGAAAGCGCACCGAAGCCTGGCCGCGTTCCCGAACTCCCCCTGGTCGCGGGCGTGCCCGGACTCCACCTCAGGCTCGGGGGCGGGAAGCCACCGACGGAAAGGCGCGCCGAAGTCCTCCTCGGCACCGAAGTCCCACCCGACGCCGAGGTTCCCCCCGGCGCCGAGGTTCTCCCTCGCGACGAGGTCCCTCCCCGCGCCAAGGTTCTCCCCTCCGACGGCGTTTCCCCTCACGGCGTTTTCACAGCTACGCCCCCCTCAACGCCCCGAAGGCTCAAGTGCTGCTGGAGATCAAGGGACGACTTCCGGAGCCGGAGAGGATGCGTTCCCATCCCAGAAAACGCAACCCCAACAAGTTCTGCCTTTACCACCGTGACCACGGTCACGATACCGAGGAGTGCATCCAGCTCCAGGACGAAATCGAGGAGCTGGTCCGGCGGGGCAGGCTTGGCCGATTCCTGCGAAGACGATCTAAAGAGCAGGAAGATCGGCCGAGAATGTTGCCACCGATTGGGGAAGATCGGCAGGAGGACCGGCCGTCTCTTGGCGTCATTAACACCATCTCGGGAGGACCGCAGCAGGGAAAGACCGACGACGAACCCGAGGGATCGGCAAAGAGGCAGAGGACCTCGGAGCCCGTGACCTTCACCGAGGCAGACGCCCAGGGGATCAGATTTCCGCACAACGACGCGGTTGTAATCTCTTTAAACGTCGCTGATTATGATGTACGCCGCGTCTTGGTGGATAATGGAAGTTCGGCGGACATATTGTTTTACGATGCCTTCTTGAAAATGTCCCTACCTGACACCCGCTTAGGACCTGTAAATTCCCCCCTGGTGGGATTTGCTGGACACGCCGTTCCGGTCGAAGGCATGGTGACTTTGGCAGTGACGGCGGGCCGATCCCCAAAATCGGCCAAGGCGCGGATCGACTTTTTTGTCGTAAGGACCCCGTCCGCCTATAATGCAATCCTTGGGCGACCAGGCCTTAAACGCGCTACGGGCGGTAGTGTCAACCTACTACTTTAAAGGATGAAATTCCCGACGAGCCATGGAGTCGGCGAAGTCAGAGGAGACCAAGCCCTGGCAAAGTACTGCTACTCAATCGCCCTGCGCGAGGGAGACCGGCCCGACCCTTGCCTTGTTGACAGACTGGACGTCCGCGACGACCTCACTGAAGAACGGGGCGAACCTGCGGAAGACCTCGTCCCTGTGTCCTTACGCGATGGAGACCCGGGGCATGAGGTGCGGATCGGCTCCAACCTTAGCGGCCGAGGTCAAGGGACAGCTCGTCGCCTTCCTCAGAAGGAATGCGGACGTCTTCGCCTGGGCCCCGGCGGATGTACCGGGGATCGACGCCGATGTCATAGAACATCGGCTGGCCATCGACCCAAGGCACCGACCCGTCAGAGAAAAATTACGCCGCCAAGCCCCAGAAAGACAGAAGGCGGTAGCCGAAGAAGTGGATAAGCTCCTTGAAGCTGGACTCATCCGGGAGGTCAACTATCCGACCTGGGTCTCGAACGTGGTCCTCGTCAAAAAAGCAAACAACAAATGGAGGATGTGCGTCGACTTCAAGAAGCTGAACAAAGCCTGCCCAAAGGACAGCTACCCCCTGCCGAGGATCGATCAAGCTGGTGGACGCAACCTCGGGCCACGAGCTCCTTCACTTTTATGGACGCGTTTTCTGGTTATAACCAGATACGCATGGCGCCCGAGGATGAAGAAAAGACCACCTTTATTACTGACCGAGGTCTCTATTGTTACAGGGTCATGCCTTTCGGACTCAAGAATGCAGGAGCCACTTACCAGCGCTTGGTCAACAAGGTCTTCAAGGGGCAGATCGGCCGCAACATGGAGGTGTACGTGGACGACATGCTGGTCAAAAGCCGAGCCTCGACAGACCACCTCGCCGACCTTGAAGAAACTTTCGGTGCACTTAGGAGGCACAAGATGAAGTTGAACCCGACCAAATGCGCCTTCGGCGTGACCTCCGGAAAATTTTTAGGATTCCTGGTGTCGAAACGCGGAATCGAGGCAAATCCCGAGAAAATCCGAGCCATCCAGGAGATGACTGCCCCGAAGACAATTAAGGAAGTTCAGCGCCTGGCTGGGAAGGTGGCGTCCTTGAACCGCTTTGTCTCAAGGTCGGCCGAGCGGTGCCTGCCTTTCTTCCAGGTCCTCAGGCGATCGAAAGATTTTTGCTGGACAGCGGAGTGCAAACAGGCATTCGAAGAGCTTAAAAACTACCTCGGCGCGCCTCCACTGCTGGCAAAGCCCGAACCTGGAGAAGGGCTGCTCCTATACCTAGCTGTCTCTCCAATGGCCCTGGCGGCTGTCCTGGTCAGGGAAGATGCGAAGGCGCAACAACCAGTCTACTACGTGAGCCGAGCCTTGAGGGACGCGGAAGACCAGGTACTCCAAGTTAGAAAAACTAACTTACTCTCTTCTCGTTGCTGCCAGGAGGCTCCAACCTTACTTTCAGGAGCACACCATAACGGTCCTCATGGACCAATCAATAAAAGAAGTTCTTCACCCGACGGACGCCTCCAGAAGAATCGCGAAATGGGCAATCGAGCTCATAGTGTTCGACATCAACTACCAACCCAGGCCGTCGATCAAGGCCCAGATATTGGCAAATTTTATAGTAGAATGCACCATTTCGATTGAAGCCAAGCTTGAACAAAGTGAGGCCGGCACCAAAGCGAGACCGAGCTTGGACAAAGTCGAGCTATTGCAGCCAAACCTCTCCGAAGGCTTTTGGGCTCTGCACGTGGATGGTTCGTCCAACTCTGCTGGAGCTGGTGCAGGCCTGGTCTTGGTCAGCCTTGAAGGAGTCATCGTTGAGTACGCGCTATGCTTCGAATTCCCTGCGACCAACAATGGGGCCGAATATGAAGCATTGATCGTTGGATTAAAGATAGTAAGGAAATTAAAAGTAGATCGGCTTCAAGTCTACAGTGATTCCCGACTGATGGTCGGTCAAGTTAACGACAGCTACGAAGCACGGGAGGAAGGCATAGCAAGGTACCTTGGGAAAGTGAGGGATTTGACCCCGGCCTTCAACAGTTTTGGCATTCAGCATATTCCAAGGGCAAAAAATACGAGAGCCGATCTTCTCTCCAAGTTGGCCACTTCAGCCCCGGCCAAATTGCCCAAAGAAGTATTTTTGGAAATTATGAAGTGCCCAGCCACGAAGGAATCTCAGGCCGTCCTGCAGATGGAATTCGAGTCCAGTTAGATTGACCCATTGGTCGTCTACCTTAAAGAGGGGGTTCTTCCTCACGACCGAAAAGAAGCTCGGAGGCTCAAGAATCAGGCCTCCCGCTACGTTTTATATGAAGGCAAGTTGTATAAGAGGTCGTACTCCCTTTCGTTGCTGAGATGTCTCTGACCTTCAGAGGCCAACCTCGCACTGTGGGACGTGCATGAAAGACTTTGCAGAAGCCACGTAGGAGCCAGGTCCCTATCGCAGAAACTACTTCAGTAGGGGTACTACTGGCCGACCTTATTTTACGATTTTGTGGAGTACGTGAAGAAGTGCGACCGCTATCAGATGAACGCCAGTGTGCAAAGGCAGTCGACATCCGAGCTTGCTTTGCTCAGCGCACCTTGGCCATTTGTACAGTGGGAATGGATATACTCGGTCCCTTCCCAACAGCGTCCGAGCAATGAAAGTTTCTCCTGATCGCGATCGATTATTTCAACAAATGGTTCGAAGCCGAACCACTAGCGAAGATCACCGAGGCCAAGGTACAGGACTTCGTCTGAAAGTCGCTAGTCTACCGGTTCGACCTGCCCCGAACCCTTATAACCGATAATGGACGGCAGTTCGCTGGGGCAAAGTTCGTCGAATTCTGCGAAGGACTGAACATCTCCCACCGCTTCACATCGTGGCTCACCCGCATGCTAATGGGGAGGTTGAGGTGACCAACCGGACCCTACTGTAAGGCATCAAGACAAAGCTCGATAGGATAAAGGGGGCTTGGGTGGACGAACTCTATCACGTCCTCTGGGCATACCGAACTACTCAAAGGGCGCCGATCGGAGAAATGCCTTTCGCCTTGGCCTTCGACATGGAGGCAGTTATCCCGATCGAATTTCAGCTCCCGTCCGCATGAGTCGCGAGCTTTGACGAGCAGCTCAACCCCTAGGACCTCAGAGTTAACCTCGACTTGCTGAAAGAAAAAAAGGGAGGAGGCCCATATCCGGATGGCAACCTACAGACAGAAGGTGGCACGGTACTACAACTCCAGAGTTAGGGGTAAGACGTTCAGAGTGGGGGACCTAGTGCTTTGGCGAGCAGCCGTCTCTCAGCCTCAGAGTCAAGGAAAGCTCGCCCCAAATTAGAAAGGTCCGTACGAAGTGGTGGAGGTCGTCCAGCCCGGAACCTATCGTCTGAAGGAGCTCGGAGGAATAGTGCTTCCCCGATCTTGGAACTCAGAAAATCTGAGGATGTATTACCAGTAGACTTCCTTTAATAAGACTTCTTCGCTCAGCATTATTATTTTTTGGTGTAAGGATTACGTGATGATAGAAAAGAAGCGAGTGAAAGTAGCCCGTTAGGAATAGGAGGAGAACCTCATCCTGATGCGAGCAAAGTTGAAGACCTCGTTCACCTTAGACGAGATGGGGGGAGAGGCACGGACGACGGTCCACATGTGCTCCCACAACCCATTAGGAACAGGAGGAGAACCTCGTCCTGATGCGAGCAAAGTCGAAGGCCTCGTCCACCTTAGACGAGATGGGAGGAGAAGCACGGACGACGGTCCGCATGTGCCCCCACAGTCCGTCAGGAATAGGAGGAGAAATCTCGTCCTGATGCGAGCAAAGTCGAAGGCCTCGTTCACCTTAAACAAGATGGGGGAGAGGTGCGGACGACGGTCCACATGTGCCCCCACAGCCCATCAGGAATAGGAGGAGAACCTCGTCCTGATACGAGCAAAGTCGAAGGCCTCATTCATCTTTGACGAAATGGAGGGAGAGGCATGGATGACGATCCGCATGTGCCTCCATAGTCCGTTAGAAATAGGAGAAGAACCTCATCCTGACGCGAGCAAAGTCGAAGGCCTCATTCACCTTAGACGAGATGGGAGGAGAAGCGCGGATGATGGTCCGCATGTGCCCCTACGGCCCATCAGGAACAGGAGGAGAATCTCGTCCTGATGCGAGCAAAGTCGAAGGCCTCGTTCACCTTAAACGAGATAGGGGGAGAAGCGCGAACGACGGTCCGCATGTGCCCCCACAGCCTATTAGGAACCTTGTCCTAACATGAGCAAAGTCCAAGCCCGAGCTCTAAAGTCTAACAGGAGACAGGATCTCCATCAACCTCGGTCGAAGAGCTTCAACTTCAACCTCGACTAAAGATAAGATCTCTCCCGAGCGACCGTGTCAACCTCGGCCGAAGAGCTTCAACTTCAACCTCGGCCAGAGATAAGATCTCTTCCGAGCGACCGTATTGACCTCGGCTAGAGAGCTTCAGCTTCAACCTCGGCTAGAGATAAAATCTCTTCCGAGCAATCGTGTCAACGTCGATCGAAGAGCTTCAACTTTAACCTCGATCAGAGCTTCAGCTTCAACCTCGGCTAGAGATAAGGTCTCTCCCGAGCGACCGTGTCAACCTCGGTCGAAGAGCTTCAGCTTCAATCTTGGCTAGAGATAAGATCTCTCCCGAGCGACCGTATCAATCTCGGTCGAAGAGCTTCAACTTCAACCTCAGCCAGAGCTTCAGCTTCAACCTCGGCTAGAGATAAGGTCTCTCCCAAGCGACCATGTCAACCTCGACCGAAGAGCTTCAACCTCGGCCAGAGATAAGATCTCTCTCGAGCGGCCGAAACAACCTCAGCCAGAGATAAGATTGGAGATAACCTCATCCTGAGATCAGATCTCTCCCAAGCTTTCGTATTAACCTCGGTTGCAGGAGATAAGATCTCCCCGAGTGCCCGCATCAACCTCAGCCAGAGATGAGGTCTCCCCTAGGCCTCAACTTCGACATCAACATTGGCTGGAGATGAAATCTCTCTTTCGAGCTTCGACCTGAACCAGCACGGAGTCCAGAAGAGAACTTCGACAGTCGCCTCTTCCGCACTCCCATCCTTCGAGTTTCGAACTCGAAAGTGAGGGGACTATTGTTGGGGATAAACCCCACTCCTGCCGAAATCCAGTTCGGTGCTCAACCTGATGCGATCGATAGCTATGGAAGAGCTTCAGCGGACGGGTCTTGGCCGAACTCCTACAGTCGGCCGAACTACTTAGCGACGGAGCTTTAGCCGAACTCCTTAGCGGTTGCACCCCGATCGAGCTCTTCAGTGGCCGAGCTCCGATCGGACTCCCTCAGAAATCGAACTCCTTCCGAGCTCCCCCTTTCGGCCGAACTCCTCTTGGAGCCTGAACTTCTTTGAAATTGATATATGCCCGAGCCCACCAACCAACGCCTGCTTCCTCGAGCTACGATCGTCGGACCTCGGTGGTATAGCCGCCATCATTACTACTGGCGACGCCACTCTCTTCATAACCAGCTTCATGCGGCCTACAATCGGACGACATGACCACCACTACTGGCAACGCCACTCTCTCCATAACCAGCTCCATGTGGCCTACAGCCGAACGACATGGCCACCACTACTGGCGACGCCACTCTCTCCATAACCGATCCCATGCGGCCCGCAATCGAACGACATGGCCGCCACCTGACGACACCTTCCTCTCCGTACCGAACTCCATGCGGCCCCGATGGCTCGCTACTAGGTGGTATGGTCGCCACCATCAATCAGGCTCCGCCTATAAACAGGATCCTCCAGATATGCTAACTCTACCCTCTAATCTCTGATCTCTGAGCTCTAAGCTCTTCTCTTCTTCAAGCTTTGCGGAACTCATTTCCGAGCACTCCATTCCTATTGGCCAGAGCTGACTTGATCGTCGGAGGGTCCTGCCAGAGCCACCCCCCATCCGCTCCGGATGGGACTTCGTTTTGCAGATCTCTAGTGGCAATCTCGTCCACTTCCGCTCCAGCTGATTCCAACGACGATCAGTTTCTACGTCAACATCCTCTATTTTATCCAAGCTGATCTAAGATGGATATGAGATAGGTATGGATATTGGTCGATCCGATCCAAATATGATCGATTGTTGTTGCTAATTTTTGGTGCACTATACATGTTAATAGACCTATATACATATATATGACTACAGGAAGGCCATAGACTATTTTTCTCTTTCAATTGAGATTTTAATAAAGTACCCTCAATCTATCACCATATAATCCATTAACCAAGCTCTTATAGTCCATTTGATTGGATAAAATCCTAACAGTACTTCGTTAAACCATCTCGACTAAATTGGAGTTAGTCCCAGCAATCAATTTCGCGTTAATTTTAAAATTTTGATTTGGTAGAAATAGACTATTTCCAACTGATCCGCAACTCTTAAGGTGCATATGAGGACCTTAAGCTGAAGCACTAGTCTTGGAAAGTCAAGGGGCCTTAAGATCCCAAACAAGTCAAATGTATTCTACCTGGGAGGCTCATATGCAATATACACACCATATAGGGAGTTACATGTAAAAGTGCTTTGACTAAATTTCAACTAGTCTCGGCAAGCAGTTCAAATTCAGTTTAAACACTTGGGATCTTTTTGGTTGTGGTATATTAAATTATAAAATAATTTAATAATTTATAAAAATTATTTATTTAAAAAAATAATTATAAAAAAATAATTTTATTATATTTGATTGATAGAAAAATTATTCTGAAAAATAACATTAAAAAAAGATTACTATATTTGATTAAAGATAATTTTATATAGAAATATGATGAAATTTATAAATATATTTTTAAATATAAAATATTTTTTTTAATACTAAAATAATATTATTATCTTTAATTAATTTTTATATAATAACTATAATCACGTAGTCCTTTATATAATACCATCTTCATCTTAATTTTTTTATAAAAAAAATTTATTGAATAAATTTAAAAAGACATTAGAATAAATTCAATGATTACATATGCAGCTTTATTGAAAATATTTTTATTAAATATAAATTATCATCATTCAAAAATTTATTAAATATCAATCTTTATGATATTTATTTTATCTTCTCTTCGAAAAATAAATATGAGACTCATCAATTTTTTTTCATATCTCTCTTTCATTTTTCATACCAAATATAATAATCTAATATAAAATTTATTTTTTTATGCTAGATTATCCATAACCAATAGACCCTTAGTATGAATAAGGACCGCATCATATGAAAATCTATATTCAAAGACTATCCGGATGACTTTTTCACTGGAAGCTTATATGTTATATATAAGAGTACTTGGACTACATTCGAGCAAATCTCGACGAGCGGCCTGGCAGGCATTCCATTATAGTTTGAGCACTGATTTTAGATATAACCCCTTTTACATAATTATATTTTCATGAAGAGGTGTCCCAATAGATCTTCACTACAGGTTCGATATTATGAAAATTCGTGATAATGGATACACATACAAATTTTACAAATTTATATAAAAAATTATATATCAATTTATAATTTGATATTTTTCATAATTTTTTTATAAAATTCATGTGTAATAGATAGATGAGAGGATTTGAACTCCAAATCCATAAATAATCTAACCACCATCCTAACAAATAAGATACAACCTGAATTATAATTTTATTGATAATATATTTATACCACTTAAACGTTGATGTATAAATACCAACACAACACCTTAGCCATCGCCCAAGCTTCCCTATTTTGGTTGCCACTGCATGCCTCCCACCTGATTGAGACTCATGAGGATGGAAAAAACAGAGGAGAAATCAGGGAAAACATAGAAAAAACCAACAAAAAACAAAGGGAAGATGGGAAAAATTAAAAGGTTAGACCTTTTTGCTTGGTCATTTTTTTTCTCTTTTCAATACTTTTTTTTTTAATTTCTATTATGGGGTCATGTCACCTTGGTCAGCATCCTCAGGGGTCATCCTCGAACTGAAGTAATCACACTTGTCGGACCTTATGAAAAATTCTTGGGAAAGAATAACTGCACAACATTTGATCCATCTCCATTGAATTTGACCATTACATTTCCTTGAAGGTTCTAACTATAGGGTTGTGTCATCTTGGTCACTATCCTCGAGGCTCATCCTCGGACATATTTGCTAGCTAGTGATTGAGGCCTCATAGTTGACCTCGATTGCAGGTTTCATTGGGATGCCTCGGCATCCTCTGCACCAAAGAGGCATCCTCTGCACCAAAGAGAAGTTTGACGGCAAGCATCATTTGGATGTTCTACTTTGTGAGAGAACTCTCGTCACTATGACTACAACTCAGATCTCCTGGAGCCCGAAGGAGACATACAATTTTATCGGACCTTAGCTCCGAACAAAGTCTTCGGCCTATAGCCGAAGACCATATCGTACTACCATCGATCTTATGGTTAGATTAAAGGCAATAACTTCCGAATTCCCAGTGATAGCTGTTACAAGGAAAATGTGAGCCAACGCAATATCCCTTAATTATTGGATGGTTATGGCAAAATGTGGCACAGCAGTTAATACCACGTAATTGTTTACGATATATGGTGGCAATGATTCTCCTAGATGGTTACTAGAAATCAAGGTAACGATATCTTTTCTCCCCTTTATAAAAGGGGATCAAAGAGGACTCTCTAATAAGCTTTTTCTAAGTTCAAAAGTACCAACTTGCTGCTTCTCTCTTTTTCTGTCACTAAAGCTCTGACTGACTTAAGCATCGGAGGATCCACCACCGAAGGATCTCCAATAATGGGACTTATAGGTCCTAAGAATATGCCCAACTGTCATTGGATCCTAGCCGACCACCAAGCTCCACCTTGAACCTACACCAACCTTAGCTATTCTATCTTAGTTTGGAGCGTTACAGCAACAAATTGGCACTAGAGGAAGGAACCAACAATCTAATAAAGAGAGAGAAAATGACAAGAACCAAAGTTCACAATAATTCTGCTGCTTTCCACCGGCAATCTTCCTAGTGAAGTGTTGGAGGCATTACCAAGTGCCTGTTCTATGGGCATCTGCACCACCACCACCAGTTGTGGTAGACCAATGCATCGACAATTTGGTCTGATAGGTCCAGGCATTGATAAATGTCGTCCAACACTTGCAGTAGACCATGGAGCAATAGCAACCCCCACAGCCTGCTTCTCAATCTATGTCATCTCAGCATAGCCATCGGAATACTCCCCGATTCCAGACCATGTTCCCTGGAGTGCATGCTAGTTGTCCCCCATTGATCGATGATTACCTTCTCACCAAGGTTCCTATCAAAAAGCCCAACATTGACGTTCCCCAGCCTCCTTCGATGGCTATTCCACTCCGGGCTCCTCCCTATGCCCTAGATGATATTGCTAGGAAAGGGACCTAGAGTAAAAGGTCTATGAGATCGAACGTTGTCTAGAGGAGGTATAGATGGGCAGCCAGAGGAACGACGACATTCTTAGTTTCAACTACTAGCTACCCTTCTCTTACTCCATCCTCCAAGAACCAATTTTGGATTAGTTTAAGATGCCACAGGTGTTGGAATCTTGCACCTCGAGATTCGGTTCATAATAAGCCAAGAACGACATTCAAAAGCTATGGAAAAAGGGTCAGCCAATACAGTCGGGCTAGCTCAGATACGCAGTCGAGTTGGCTTGGGGTGAGATCGAGCCGGCTCTAGGTAGATTCGAGCCGACTCTCTCAAGCGGACAGAAAGCTATGCTCGAGTGAGATGCAGTCGAGCCGACCCGACTGTGGATCGAGTCGGCTTGACGAAGGCGAACAGCACGAATGAATAGCACGCACGGACATGCATGTGGAAGTCTTTTCATGAGATCTATAGTTTCTGACTCATGGACTAGGTCTAGTCATGGGGTCTATAGAGCTGTTGTGCTATCTAGCGGTCAAGAGAGCATGTGGGAGCTGATCGGATTGCTATTGGATTGATCAGGGCTTATAAGAAGATCAGACGATCTAAGAAAAAATGAGTCTCAAAAAAATCTCTTAGGTGACACAGAGACAAGGCAGGGAGTGCTGGAGTGCTACAGTAGCACCTCCTTGGAGGCACGGAGGACTGAGAGAGGTTCGATGGTGCAGTAGTCGAGGAGAGTATCTCAGCATAATGTGCTAGGGGCTTCTCAGAGAGATCAAGCACCAGGTCTCAAGGAGAGCTAGGGTCTCATGGAGTGCCAGGAGCATCAAGAAAGTTAGGAGTGTTCTGGAATGGCAGGGTTGCCTAGGGATAGAGGCTGGGGCTTAATGTAGAGGCTGAGAGGATCACAGAGTATTTAGGAATGTCGAGGGCCTTGGACTAGTAGATCTATGAGGGGGGGTCTTCTTGGGATTACTTTGAGAGTATTGCATGGGTGAGTGCTTCTGGATCCTAAGAGAGGATTGGTGAGTTAAGATTATATCTTCTCTATTATTCTTTCTCGATAGTGTAGCATTGCATATCTTGTGGATGTAGACACTTAGGCTGAACCACATATATGGTTGTATTTGTTTATCTTCTTCTATCTTTACATAGCAACAGGTGATTTCATATCTCCTACAGGTGATCTTGGATGGATGATCCATGTTTTGTAGTTGTGGATCTATCTTAATAGTGGTATCAGAGCCAGGAGGAGTCAGATTGTACCAGAGGTTGCTGTGGTGGTGATCAAGTTAGAAGAATGGCACAATCAAGGTGGATGCTCTCATGTACAAGAAAAAGCTAGATAGAGCTCAGTGCGAGGTGGAGCTCCAGGTGGAGATGGATCAAGCATGAGACTCAGTTTGGGATCAAGCGGGCTCGACTCTCATGTTTGTCGATCCATGAGTAGCAGGTGGTAGCCCCAGGATATGGAGATGGTATCATATAGGAATCTCTCAGATTTTAGGTGGAGTCGAAGATCGAGTTGAGGTGGAGAATGTTGGAATCTTGCACCTTGAGATTCGATCTATAATAAGTCAAGAATGACATTCAGAAGCCACGAGAAAAGGATCAGCCAATACAGTCGGGTTGGCTTGGATATGCAGTTGGGCTGGTTTGGATATGCTATCGAGCTGGGATGGGGTGAGATCGAGCCAACTAGAGCTGGATCCGAGCTGACTCTCTCAGGTGGATAGAAAGTTGTGTTCAGGTGAGATGCAGTCAAGCCGACCTGACTGTGGACCGAGCCGGCTCGATGAAGGCGAACAGCGTGCATGGGCATGCATGCGAAAGTCTTTTCATGGGATCTACAGCTCCTGACTCATGGACCAGGTCTAGTCATGAGGTCTATGGAGCTGTTGTGCTATCTAGCGGTTAGAAGAGTATGCGGAAGCTGATCGAATGGCTATTGGATTGATCAAGGCTTATAAGAAGATTAGATGACCTAAGAAAAAATGAGTCTCAAAAAAATCTCTTAAGTGGCATAAAGACAAGGCAGGGAGTACTACAGTAGCATCTTTCTGAAGGTATGGAGGGCTGAGAGAGGCTCGACGGTGCAGCAGTCGAGGAGAGTATCTCAGCATAATATGCCAGGGGCTTCTCAGGGAGATCAAGCATCAGGTCTCGAAGAGAGCCAGGGGTCTCAAGGAGCTCCAGGAGCATCAAGAAAGCTAGGAGTATTCTGGAACGATGGGGTTATCTAGGGATAGAAGCTGGGGCTTGATGTAGAGGTTGAGAGGATCACAGAGTGTCCAGAGATGTCAAGGGCCCTAGACTGGTAGATCTGTGAGGGGGGTCTTCTTGGGATTACTTTAAGAGCATTGTATGGGTGAGTGCTTCTGGATCCTGAGAGAGAGTTGGTGAGTTGAGATTGTATCTCCTCTATTGTTCTTTCTCGATAGTATAGCATTGCATGTCCCGTGGATGTAGGCACTTGGGCCAAACCATGTATATGGTTGTGTTCGTTTATTTTCTTTTATCTTTCCATAGCAACAGATGGTGCCATATCTCCTACAGGTGATCTTGGATGGGTAATCTATATTCTGCGGTTGTGGATCTACCCTAACAATAGGTAGAGCCATACGATGGCTCTCTTGATCCCATAGATTACTTGGAGAGCTATAAGACTCTCATGATGCTCTAGGATGCATCTGATGCCCTCCTTTATCTTGCCTTTCTAGCAATCCAAAAGAAGGCAGCTCAAGTATGGTATTTTGGCCTTCAGTCGGGGTCTATCTTTTCTTTTGAGCAACTTAGATACCAGTTCATTACTCATTTTGAAAATAACTGGGTCCAACTGAAGATCTTGAACAGCCTCTTCTCCATTCATTAAGAAGAAGACAAATCTTTACGAGATTATGTGGCACATTTTAATGCAGCCATGTTAGAATTCTGTAATCTTGATGAAGCTATTCCCATATTGGCTTTGAAGATAGGCCTCTATAATAAGTGCCTCATCTACTCCCTTGATACGATATTTTCGATGGATTATGCCGACCTTCTGGCACAGGCTTGAAAGTATACATAGGTCGAAGAAGATCAGGCCATGCATAGGTAAGAGGGAGGCCAGGCTCCCAACAAGAAGCGTGCATAGGAGGACACACACACAAACCGAATAGAAGGAGAATTCTCCCAACCTACAAAAGCCCCTCAACCGAGGAGTCCTTGGTATTTTAACAACTATACTCCAACGACTGCCCCCGAAGCCCAAATTCTCATGGAGATAGAGGGCTAATACTATCTCCATCGACCTCCATCGATAAAGTCTTCATCCATAATAACAGACAAGCACAAGTACTGTCACTTTTATTATGACCATGATCATGATATCAAGAACTTCCTCTAGCTGAAGGATGAGATCAAGGCTTTCATCCAACGAGGCTACCTCCAAGCCCTTGAATAACCTAACTATATTAACTAATAGAGGATAGCTCTACTTATAATTTTATTAATAATATATTTATATAATTTAGATACATACATAAACTTCAACACAAAACTTGTGCAACGATATCTTACCCCCCCCCCCCCCCTCCTCTTTTTTCTTTTTTGACATAACGCGATCCACTAAATCCATTAATCCCCTCATCTTGCATTAATTAAGAAGATAAAATAGATAGAATTTTCAAAAAAGAAAGAATTTATCATTCTAATCATATATATATATATATATACACTTAGTAGAGGAGTATTGTGGTGTTGCCAACTTAGCTTCTCAAATAGAATTTGTTGTGCCATGTGTAACTCAAAAAGAATACCTAACACTTTAAAAGCTCTAGCTTTCCCTTGCTCATAGTCTTCCCTGAACCCAAACTAGTTCTAAAAATAAGATGAAAAAGAATAATAGTGCGAGAAACATAACACTTAGATCCAATCCAAATAAAAGGTCCAACCATCCCGATTAAGGAATGACAAGTTTTTAGAAATTCTTAGTTTGCAATGCAGTCTATTATAAACTTTAGATAAATTTAGATTATAGAACATAAGATATTTTTTTTGATAAAAAAAATTGAATAACTTCATTTTTCTAAAGAAGTCATCATTTTTAGACGAAGATCATGACCCTCAATTCTACATTGCTTGGCTGAAGGAGTTTTGCTAATTAGCATGGCAGACTATTCGCTCAAGAGTTCTTTCCATCCCAAAATCTGACAAATCGTATGGATCAACATCCGTATCTGTATGGCCTAAGCTTCCATATTCGGTCACCACGTGCCTAGCGCCCAATTGAGATTCCTAAGAATGGAAAAACTAGAGAAAAATCAGAAAAAATATAGAAAAAATTAACAAAAATAGAGGAAAGGCGGTAACTTATCCATGTTCTCATATTTTTCAAGATGAAAAAATTACTTTTCCATGGATAATATTTATCCATGAAATGAAAAAAAAATTTACTCACTTAGGGGGTGGCCAATCAACCAATAAAATAAGTATTTAATTTTATATCTAAAATATTCTAACTTTATTTTCAATATCTCCATCATTTAATGTTAAATAACTCAGCCATCCAATTTCTTCAAATCTAAAAAGTATAAGAGGTATTATAGAAAATATGAATAAATTTTAATAACTTATTTAGGAAAGTAGAATGTAAAAGTATATAGATAAAAGATTTCGGAGAAATTTTTTCATGTATAAAAAAATAGATAAATTATTTTTTATTTAAATATTATTTTAAAAAACTATTTAAAAAAATATAGATTCTTAGGCCATAAAGAACTATCCTAAAAGGAAAGATGCTTGATCATTTTCTTTGTTTTCGCTACTTGTTCTTTTCATTTCATTCTCGTTTTCGAAGAGCACCTTAGGGAGATCAGAGGGGTATTTTAGGTTCTGGTTGGGGTTTCTTCTCGAGTATATGGGATTATGTGCGAGTTGTGGTGGTGTGAGTTAATCCTGTGAGGTTTTGAGAGCATGATATTTTATAGGGTTTGGAGATTTTTGATTGAAAGGATTCTTCTTTGGCTTACCTTGAAAATATTCAATTTATAGACTCCTATTCTCATGATAATACGAACTAGTCGAAGACTTGGATATTGCACAAAATCGATAATTATGGTTTATAATTATTAAATTTTTTAATAATAAATATTCATTATAAATATTTTTATTTTTTTTCATATTTTATTTATTTATTTATTATATGATATATTTTTTATTAAAATATAAAATAATATTTTATTTTATATTTTTTTATTTCTATTCTCATACATTCTACATGACTGCCGGTACCGCTACACCTCCTATCATCTCACCATGGCTTTCCTTCTCTCTTGATAAATGCTAAACCCGATCGCACCCTCGCCTCCTCTCTTATTCTCATATCCTCTCCACACCTGCACTGTCGTCTCACCCTTCTGCCAGCCTACCATCGCCCTCTTTTTTTTTCGATAAATGCTGATTCTAATCACACTCTTCAGCACCCCTGATAGTACTATTACCTTCGGCACTACCATTGATGGAAGAGAGAGAAATTCTCTCTTTTTTTCTTTTTTTTTTCTTATTATTATTTTTTTCTTCTTCCTTTCAATTATTATACCTTCTCCACATCCATCAATGTCGTTCCACCATGGTTTTTCTTCTTTTAGCAAACATCAATTCCGATCGCACCCCCACCTTCTTACTTCTTTTCATACCTTCTCCAAATTTTTGAAGGCTATTAAATACAAAAATTTGACTTTCAAATTGATGAAGTACTGTGCTATATTTATAGATAATTTATTAGATTTAATTTATCTAATCCGATGAATCGATTCAGATCTTAAAATATATTATTTTTAAAAAATAATAAAAATATTATTTTTTAAATAAATCAGTATGCCATTATTTTTAAAATTAAAAAGTGATATGCTATCTTTTTAAAATAATAATAAATTAGTCTTTTAAAAAAATATTATTATTATTTTTATAATATTTTATTTTTTAAAAATAATTTTTATCTTTTATTTTTTTATTTTTATTTTTAAAATATTATTTTTTTTAATTTTTAAAATATTATTTTATTATTATTTTAAATTAATATTTTAAATTATTATAAATAATAAAATAATAATCCATATGGTACAGCTAAAATCATCTAAGATGCTGAGGTGGCAATACCATAATACTTCTCCATAGAGTATTATTTTATATATATTATATATAATATATTTTTTATTATTTTATAAAATAATATTTTATTATATATTTTTTTTTTCTATTCTCATACATTCTACGTGCCCATTGGTACCACTGTACCCCCTATCATCCCACCATTGCTTTTCTTCTTTCTCAGCAAATGCTAAACCCGATTGCACCCCTATTTCTTCTCTTCTTCTCATACCTTCTCCACATCTGCTACTGCCGTCCCATCCTTCTGTCGCCCTACCACCACTTTCCTTCTTTGTCGATAAACCTTGATCCCAATTACACTCCCCAACGTTTCTATCGATAGCACCACCTCTGACACCATCACTGAAGGAAGAGAGAGAAACTCTCTTCTTTTCATTTAATTTCTTTCTTTTTCTCTTCTTCCTTTCTATTCTTATACCTTCTCTGCATCCATCGATGTCGCCCTACCATAGCTCTCCTTCTCTCTAAGCAAATATCGATCTCGATCGTACTCTCACCCCCTTACTTCTTCTCATACCTTTTTCAAATTTTTAAAAAATATTAAATATAGAGATTTGGCTTTCAAATTGATAGAGTATTGTGCTCTATCGGTAAATAATTTATTAAATTTAATTAGAACTGATCCAATGAATTGATTCGGATCTCAAAATATATTATTTTTTAAAAAATAATAAAAATATTATTTTTAAAAAATAATAAAAATATTATTTTTAAAAAATAATAAAAATATTATTTTTAAAAAATAATAAAAATATTATTTTTTAAAAAATAAATTAGTATATTATTATTTTTAAAATTAAAAAAATGATATCCTATCTTTTTAAAATAATAATAAATTAATATTTTTAAAAAATATTATTATTATTTTTATAAAATTTTATTTTTTTAAAATAATATTTTTTAAAATATTTTTCATCTCTTGTTCCTTTTCTATTTTTATTTTTAAAATATAATTTTTTAATTTTTAAAATATTATTTTATTATTATTTAAAAATAATATTTTAAATTATTATAGATAATAAAATAATAATCCATGTGGTATAGCTAAAATCATCTAAGATGCTAAGATGGTAATACCATAATACTTATTTATAGAGTATTATTATTATTATTATTATATATATAGAGCTAGATTGGGCTCCGCTCGATCGAATTTTAGTTTATATTCGATTGAATCTTCGATCGTTGAATCAGCACGCATCTGCACGCACGCATCTAAAAAGGTATGCTTGAAAAAAAAGCATGCGTCTACACTTGAAATTTTTTTTTTAATTTTTTTAGGTGCCTTCAAGGCACTGAAGGCGCCTTCAGACCCAAAAAATTAAAAAAATAAATATTCAAAAAAAAACCCTACATCTTGAGAGAGAGAGAAAAAGAAAGGAAAGAAGGTGCTTTCTTTTTTTTTTTTTTTTAGGTGCCTGTCTCTGTAATTTTTTTTCATTTCAGGCACTTGCGCATATTTTTTTTAGATTTTTTTCAAGCACAGGTGCCTATTATTTTTAGATTTTTTTCAGATGCAGGCACCTATTTTTTTCAACCAGAAGGCTTATTATTTTTGGTATGCTGATCCAACGATCAGAGATCTAACTGGATATGGACTGGGATTTCATCGAGCGGAGTTCAGTCAAGCTCTCTCGCTCTCTATATATAGCCAGACTAGAATATATTTGATCAAATTTAGATCCAAATCCGGTTAGATTAAAATTTTATAATAGGAGTTTTACATTAATGATCCATGCCATTGAATGTGATCTACTATTTCAAAACTACTTGCACATAAAAAATCATATGATTTGAAGATTCTTAACCTATGCATCAAGTAGTCAAAAATTGGACAACCTAAATAAAATTAAATTAAATATATTTTTGGATCACTTGATGCATAGGCTAGGAGTTTTCAAATCATATAATTTTTTATATGCAAGCAATTTTGAGGTAGTAGATCACATCCAACGGCTTAGATTATTGATATAGAACCTCTATTATAGAGTTTTGATTTGATCGAATCTAAATCCAAATCCAATCGAATGTATTCTAGTATATATATATATATATATGATTCGGTCGGATCCTCGATCATTCGATCAGCGTGCCTAAAAAGACGTGCTAGTTGAAAAAATGTGGGCGCGCATATGAAAAAATAGTGAAAAAAATTTAGAAAAAATCTGAATCTGAAAAAATTTAAAAAAAAATCTGAAAAAAATTTAGAAAAAAAAATATTTTTTTTATTTTATTATTATTTGTTATTTTATTATTATTATTTTTAGTATTTTTTATTTTTTAGTTTGGAAGGCGCCTTCAAGGTGCATGAAGAGTCCTTCATGCGATCTGAAGGCGCCTTCTATGCTGAAAAAAAAATTGAAGGATTGAAAAATTTATTTTTTTAAATTTTTTTAGTCAAGCCCAAAAAATTAAAAAAAAATTTATAAAAACCTTGAAAAAAAAAAGAAAGAAGGCCTTCTTTCAAAAGGTGCCTTCTTTTTTTTATTTTTTAATTAAAAATTAAAAAAAAGGAAAAGAAGGCATCTTTTTCTTTTTTTTTAAATTTTTTAAATTTTTTTTAAAATTTTTTTAGGCATTTTTTTTCTAAATTTTTTTTAGTTCTTTCAAATTTAGATTTTTTTTAATTTTTTTAAATTTTTTTTTTCAAGCATGCACCCATATTTTTTTTTTTTTAGCAGATGCATTTTTTAGGCACGATCGATCCGAATCCAATTTATCTCACTCACTCTCTCTCTCTCTCTCTATATATATATACACACACACGCGAGATATGTATACGAGCAAGGGTATATCGCATGGGATGGTTTTGAATGGCGTGGGTTTGAGATTTTCGCTTAATTTCGTGGATAATAAGTTTTTTAACGGATTGTAGGGCAAATTTTGCGGGTGCCCTTCCCGTTGCCATCCCTGCTTGGAGCGACCGCGACCGATCCTTCTCCTTCTCCTCCTCCTCCAATGGCGTTTCGAACCATGAGATTTCTAGGGTTTGTCCGCCCTCTCCATACAACCAGGTACCCTTTCTTACCCTCTTCCTCCCGTCGGTTTCTCTCTATAAATCTCCTCGAGGAGGCTTCGTGTGCCCTCGAACCATCTCGTCCGACGGTGTCCGAGCGATTCATCCTAGAAGAGCTCTCCGATCTCCTCTCGATCGACCTTAAAACCTTGAATCCTCGCGCTTTTGCGGCGAATCCGGTTCAAGAGTTGACTCCAACATGCATTAGGGATCGCCTTCTCTCGGCGGAGGAGAAGCTCAGAGGGGTTTTCCTTCAAAATCTCAGAGGTAAATCCGCTATCGAATCTGCCTTGTCATCGACCGGTGTTGATGTCACGGCCGATATCTTCACAGATGTGTTAAACAGGGGAAATTTAGGAGGTGCGGCGATGGTTTTGTTCTTTAATTGGGCAATAGAGCAGCCAAATATGTCATCTTGCGTTGAAACCTATAATGTAATGCTGAAGGCGTTGGGAAGAAGAAAATTTTTTGAGTTTATGGAAGAAATATTGGTTCGGATGAAGAACAATGCGATCGAACCCAATTCAGAAACTTTAGAGATTGTAATGGATAGCTTTGTAAGGGCTCGACAAGTGTCTAAAGCAATTCAGTTTTTCAGTAGATTGGAAGAGATTGGAGCTAAATCTGATTCGGAGTCACTCCATATACTGGTAAAGTGTCTCTGTCATCGGTCTCATGTCAAGGTTGCTAGTTCTTTTTTCAACAGAATGAAAGGAAAATTGCGCTATGATAACATGTCATATAATGAAATTATTGGTGGGTGGGCCAAGTTCGGTAGAGTTGACAAAATAGAGAGTTATTGGACAATGATGATGGCTGAAGGGTTGAACCCTGATAACGTTACATATAATCATCTGATTGAGGCATTAGGAAGAGTTGGCCGGACTGATGATGCCATTCGTATCTTTGAGAAGATGGAGGAGAAAAGTTGTGCTCCAGATACTATGGCTTATAATGCGATGATTTCAAATTTTATTGCAGTTGGAGATTTGGATAAGTGTATTCAATACTACAAGGATATGTCTAAAAGGAATTGTATGCCAGATATTCATACGTATAAGAAATTGATTAGTGCTTTCCTAAAAGTTAGAAGGGTGGCAGATGCTCTTGAAATGTTTGATGAGATGTTGAACCAAGGAATTCTGCCTGATACTGGCATGATTACTGATTTCATTGAGCCTTTATGTAGTTTTGGACCACCTCATGCTTCTATGATGATTTATAAAAAGAGTAGAAAAGTAGGTTGTAAATTGTCAATGAAAGCTTATAAGCTTTTGCTGATGAGGCTTTCAAGGTTTGGTAAATGTGGGATGGTGTTGAAGATCTGGGAGGATATGCAAGAGAGTGGTTATCCTTCTGATAAGGAGGTTTACAAGTATATCATCAATGGACTTTGCAATGTAGGGCAGGTTGACAATGCTGTGCTTGTGATGGAGGAGTCACTACAAAATGGCTTTTGTCTTGGAAAGGTTGTTTATAGCAAACTGAACGGCAAATTGCTGGAGATGAATAAGGTGGAGACTGCATACAAGCTCTTTTTGAAGGTCAAAGATGCACGAGTTAATGCAAATGCACAGAATTTTTGGCGTGCTAATGGTTGGCATTTTTGAGATTGGCGTCCAATTCTGCTTGTTCCTCTGCAGTAGTAAGTAATCATTGTGCTCGTTAGATGTAAAGTAGTGTTTTAGTATCCTCAAAAAATTTTAGCTGCTTATATTGGGTATGATAGTTATGTTTCTTTAGAGATACCTGCCTCAGGCATGTTAAAATGCAGAACAGTTCATGGAATGCTTCTTTTGGCTAGTTGATGGTTATCTACTATTTCATCAGCAAATTTGTTTGTGGAATAAAGCTAAAACATAATTTTCTAGTTGCCAATACAATTGACAAATCAATAACCAAGAGATAGTTCAGAGTTCAGAATTTATTGGGACAAATTTTAGCAATTGACAAATCAATACATAGGTTAGTGCATTATGTTAGGAGGCTCATCTATTCGTGCTTTATGTTTCTATATTCATTATCCTCCCATTATATCTTTTGGTGCATGTTCTAAAAGTGAGCTGTGGATGTGTATAGGATCCTAAATACAAGTCATTTTAAATACATCACTGAATTCTGGAATTATTTGTGTCATATTTTGAACTTAGCTAACATTATTTGATAGATCCTCCAAGTTTTGATTGATTAATTGATAAGGGAAGGTTCAGCTGTAGCTACATTCAGGTAGGTCAAATTAGAAAGAGAAATATGTGAAGAGAAAACTTCTTTTGTTGGAATTTACTTTATGATGAAAAAAGCACGTCCTGAAGTGTTGACTTTGGACATTATCTTATTTTCCAGCCAAAATCTAATTGCTAATATCTCTTTCTTTTTCATTTTTTTTTCTTATACCTATTTTGAGGAGATATCCAACAATTATGTCATCAAAGTGCTAAAGTCATGATATACAAGGAAAGCTTGTCACTTCATATCTGCTTGAACGAGAACTGTTTGTGTAATTTTGTATTGAAATGGCTCTGCATCACCATCATAATGCAATAATTTTTGTAACTTTTGTCAGTTACTATATCTGTAATTACATTTGAACCCGATCTTGTGTTTTACTGATTTAGTTGACATTGATCCATTCCATCAAGATATCTGATTTTTCTATATGCTTGGCTAACTCTTTAATGTGGTCTAACCCCTAGGTTTTTAGATGAGGCATCAAGTTGGTACTCTATGTTTAGTTCCCTAGAGGACTAATTGTTTTGTTAGGAGTCTTTCTTGTCAGATCGGACTTCTTGGACTTCTTATTTGTATTCTCTTTTCTTCCTTCTTTCTTTCCTTTTTCTTTGGATTTGGGCAGGCTTAAATTTGGTATTGAAGTCAAAGTAAGACTGTAGGACCAATTGTTTGGCTAGTTGGCAACTTCATAGGTGTTCTTGAGGACTAGGTTTGATTAAGAGGACTGTAGGCTGGCCGTTGCAGCAAGCCTTTGTGGACTATCTGGAAACTTCTTCTCCTATTCTGACTAGGAATAGTGTTAAAACTTTTATTGGTTATAGGTTGTGGAAATTTTATTACAGTCACCATAGTTGTGTTATAGAGCAAATTAATGGTGTATGAGGGCTTAAAAGAAATCCAAAATTTGTAACATCTTTGAGAGCTCAAATCACCTGGTTTGTCCACGCTGTCCTTTCTAAGCAAGGAATGTGGTAGTTGTAGCAAGAGTGATTTAATCATAACCTGAAGATCAATAAGGTTTCAGCAAGTTATACAATAATTTTCTAATCAGCTCTTGTACTTCTCCTTCTTATGTTGAGTCACAGTACCACATGCATTTATCCTATGGATTAATCTACAAAGACTTGTATTTTTGACTTGGTCATGTCATTCTCCTTTGCACAACGTAAAACTTATGTGTTACATTGTTGTTTTGCATATTATATATTCTACCTAGAAAACACTCGATCTACTAGATTATATTGTGTGCTGAAACTCCCCCCCTCCCTCCTCCCTCCCCCCCCTCTCTCTCTCTCTCTCTCTCTCTCTCTCTCACTCACACACACACACACACACACACACACACAAACTTGGCCAATAGGTGAATGCCATATGGGAGCTTAGTTATGTCCTTAAACTTGTTACGGGTATCTGCTTAATTTTCTGTGTTCAATACAAAGTCTTTGGCTTGACATGTTTAAAATGATAACATGGTTCACTGAGTATTATTATACCTATGTAATCCATGCATTTTAGATATTATGATTGTGCCTGTTTGGTTGACGGTTGTTGACCAGCACTGTGAAATGTTAATGTTGTATTTTGGTAACTTGCTTATGCCATCTTAGGTAGCTGTTATTCATTTTATTTGATCACTAATGAACACTTATAATGTGAAAACTGTTCTTTCTAAATTATATATTCTACCTTTTCAACTCCGCAGGAAAGTTGGTTCTATATCATTTCCTCTGTTACTTTTTGCTGATGTTGCCACTCACCATCTTGCAATTATTCCTATAATATTGGAATTTAGACAAAACTAATTTGGTGATGCTTCACATGTTATCTTTAGCAATTTACTGTTTCATAATAAGATAGTATTTGTATTAAACTTAAATTTTTTTTATGCATGTATGCGTTATATCTAAATATAATTTGATTAATTCTGATATGCTAAGTGCTTTTATCAAGCAGATCATCTCCTGGAAATATCACTGCCTTCCTTTATCCAGCGAGCTATTCAATAGAAGCTTGGTTAACAAACGTATTGGGTTATAATTTAATTCATCTCAAGCTTTTGTGGTTATACATGGCACCCGTATAAGCTAGAGGTAGTCTAATCTGGATCCACATTGACCAGTATAGCATGCCTCATCTTTCATTTTCTTATAACAAATACAGTTCGAATCATCACGACTGGAAGCAAGCCTTCTCAAGTAATTGATGTTCGTGATATCTTCATCAAGAGGCGCAGAACATGGGCTCTTCTATTATGTGCTTGCATCTTCATGTTTTTGCTATTGGCCGTTGTTCTTTACTGGTAAAGGTACCTAGTTATCACTCTGCTGCATTCCTGTACTCTAACATTTGCCTTATTGCTAGTTGCATTTTGTGGAATGAGACCTATGACTGTACTGTCATAATAGAAGCCCAAACTAGTTTTAGGATTTCATAGGCATATTCTTGCTCATGTGTGCTAGTGTAATGTTGCTGTGATTGCTGTGAAGTTGGTTTATGGCATGACTTTAACAGGAAAATTTGTCTCCCAGCTTTTTTTGGACTACTCTTTTGGGTGCTCTCCTTGCCAAATATATGCAGTACAAGCCAGTTGAAAAAGGTGATATGTTGACTTGAAACCTTGACATCCTTGCTTTCTTGAACAAGTCCATCTTCCTCCACACTTGATATCGCTTCTCTTCTTGAATTAGCTAAGCATATTGTAGAAGCCAAAATAAGTTGTGTATTATATTCTTTTGTTATAGCGCCTAGTGTTGTGATGAAAGGTAACCAAAATGCCTATAGCAAATTTGTGGTGCAATTGACTACATTTTATACATGCTATTGAAATGATGGGCCACTTTTTAAATGGTTTCAGTTTGTTGCACTTGCCTATGTGTTAGGTTTACATCAATAGAAGTCCATTCTTAATTTTATTCTCCTTTATATAGAAATAATCCAAGACTTTTCCACTTCAGATCTTCTTTACTGATTTTAAAAATTCATTTCAATCATAGAGTTTGTGGTGATTATGCTAACATTTGAAATGCAACTTGAAATTTATTTTTGGAGGTGAGTTTTGCTGTACATGGAAGCTTGCATTGTCTTGATATCATCTCTTTCTTTCTTCTCCTCATTCTAATTATTAGATGAATTTGTTTGTTGAAGTCAATGCTTTGATCCGAAGTGCATGGTAACCAACAATACCCATCTCCATGGCTCCTTCCTTCTATACAACTTGGGTTTCAAATAGTGCTGACTGATTGTAGCAGTTATTTCTATGGCTGTTAAGAGAGCACAGAGTTTTGAGAACCTTTATTTTCATGCAACAGATAAACAGCAGTCCTACTGTTGCACTAGGCCTCTTCTTCCACCCATTTAAGACAGATTCTAGGAGATCGAACTTTGCTACAGAGGAATTTTATACTTTATCTAGATCATGCATTCCAAACTGATATTGGTCTGGCCTAAAATAAAACAAATATCATTCTGTGCTTAGTTGATTTATACCTCTTGTTTTAATCAAGATAAAAAGGTTAGTTTCAGCAATATGTTGTTGAATCAATATTATTTTTTCTAGACTTATTGAGTAAATAAAACATCATTGACTTGTTTTTTATCTCTCAACTCTACCATTTTTTTTTTTAAAAAAAATGTAAGGAAGCACATCTCCATGTTAACATCCCCTTAAAATGATGAAACAATGGTTATATAAATGCGTATTGTTTAAACTGATCAAGCTTATTGAGATCAACTGCAACTTTGTCCACCATCATTATCTCCTGTGACTTTCATTTCTCCTACTTTTTCGTGTTGCTGCACTTGGTTGGTTTTATCATCAAATATCATATTGAATTAGCTTTCCAAGCAATAATCTTGATATATGACCATAGTGAATTTGGGAGAAGTTGAATGCAATCTGCCTATCCTGTGGTGATCTTAGGCATATGGTATGAACTTCTTTGTATCATGTGGGATATTGCTTTGAATCCTTCCATTTTCATGTTCCGTATGCTCCTATTTGCATTGTTTCAGTTGACTTTATTAAGGTAGAAACAGCAATACTAGTCATAGTTTGAAAATGTATACACACTATTACCATCTTCAATTAGTAGGCTCCTAACAGAATTATGGTCATGATGTCACCTTTACTTATTTGACTGTTCTACATTGCCATACTTTTGAACCATGGGTTCATGTTATTCACAGTGCCTTCATTTTTTCAGTCAGCCATCATCCTGCGCTTATGGACATGCTTTTCCTTTTACATGGTTTTCTAAAACCAATTTTTCCTTTTCTCTAGGTAAGTGGAAGAATTGTGCACCACTTTGTCCCGATTTTTTGAGAAGATTCTGAGGTCCGTATTAAATGAATGTGACTCCAGTAGCTTCTTATTAGAGTTGGCTTTGATTCTATGCGATGAACTTATGTTACTTTTTGAGGTAAATGTTTGCTTTCTATCTCACTATTCATAAGTACGTTACTACATCAAGAATTCTGGGCAGCTGCTATAATTTTTAAAGAGCTTGAGTGACCTGCAGGAACTGCAACCTCCTTTGGAAACGGTGGTTCCCGTGTGGAAGGCCATGTGTACTGCTACCAATTGCAGCGAAGAAATTATTGAAGCTCGCATGCGACACGAACACTTTGCAGCTAATGTAAGTTCTGGCACACCAAGGGAGATTGATTATATATCAGAAGTTAAATAGCAGTGCTATATCCTGCATATTGCAAAGCAACTGTTGTTGCATGTGCGTAGATTAAGCATGTCATTCTGTGAAACCAACCTGTGCCAGGTGTAGCTTGTTTATAGACAAAAAGAGGGGCAGACTCCTGAGGAACATGGTTCCCTTCAATGATCACTGATGAGTTTTAAGATGCCATGCAGTTTGGTTCGTCTTCAGCACTAACGTGCTGGGGCTGATGGTTCGGTAGTAATCTTTTTCTCTTTTTAACCCTCTTATTTTTCTTTTTACGTCATCCCCCCACCACCCCAACCCCAGGCCTGTTATTTTTTTTATTTTTATTTTTTTTCTAAGTAGAGAGGCAAAGTTATGTATCTTAATATCCTATTGAACTTGTGTTAAGAGAAAAGGCAAAATAACATTCTTCTTTAATGATTCTGGCAAGCACGTATATCCCATTTTTCTTTTTTGGTAAAGAAGACGTATATCCCTTTAACATGCTAATGGTTTTAACAGTAGTAGTGCCTCACATTTCACCATATTCCAGATTTTTGTTGTTTACTGTAAGCTTCGCTGAAATCAAGTTCAGTATCAGCCGTCGGAAACAGTTACTTTGCCATCAATCCTGTGAAGCATAGACATTATACGTCGAAGGCAATTTTCTTTGACACTATACGTCGAAGACAATTTTCTTTTTCACCACTCGATCACCCTGTACGCCAAACGCCTATTTTCAGCCGTTGCTGCAATGTATCAAAGTTCTGCTTGCCTAGCCATTGTGTTACCAGGCAGATAAATCTTTCTTTGGGACCTGGATTTTTTTTGTTAGGATTAAACTGAAAATTTTGTAGGATTTGTAGATTGGGCCGGAATAATCAGGGAGATAGACAAAACATTCCGAAATAGCTTTTAAACTAGATTGATCACACTCCTACAAGGATAAAATTTCAAGGCAGTTTTGTGTTGGCCCAATCCAAATATTCCCGATTCTTCAGTAGAATCCAAAGAGACCCTTTTAAGTATCAACATTTCCTGATTTCGCCTCGAAAAAACAGAGTTAAGAAGAAAATATTATTCTATTTTACTAATTAAAAAGTACATTATGAATATCAAGATAATAATGGGATTACAAACATCAAGAGATAAATGATTACGAGTAAAACAGATTAAGTAATATAACAACCTATCAAGGCCTTTTCAATAAGTTATTGCTAAAATAATAGCAATTATTAGTTATATTCACGCCCCAAACACGAGACGATATGACTTCTCTCGAGAACCATGTCACGCGCCTGAAAAAGACTCAAATCTAATGACCTTTACAGAAGTCATCATTCAAAAGCCTGATCCGTTGACTCCACAGCAACTTACTTTAATTGCAGTCCCAACTCCCGACCCAGCCTGGAATCCAGCCCAACCCAACTCAAACCGACTGCGCAAGGCCGCGCGTAATAAAAACACACCAACCCACCAAATGAATCGTTGCTCGTCGGTAATGCTCATTCGTGTGAGCGGGGTTTGAAAGCACTGCCATTACCAAAACCGAGACAGATCACTCGGAGAGAGACGTGGCGAGCAAATGGGAAAGAAGGCACTGCGACAGCAACTCGACGACTAAGGAAAATCTTCACTTTCGCTTCAAATCCTTCACGTTTCCGCGATTAGGAAAAACAAAAAAAAAAAAAAAAAAAACCCAAACCCCACCTACGAGCAGATCAAGCCATGACCCCCCCCCCCCCCCCCCAAAAAAAAAAAAAAAAAAAAAAGAAGAAGAAACAGGAGAGATAAAAACGAAAACCAGAGAGAGATCGAACGGTGCCGGCACTCAGGTTACAAGGTAGATGGGCATTGGCGTCGGGGCGGCGGCGGAGGCGGAGAACCGGTGGCCGTCAACGAGGTTGAGATCTCGAAGGCTGAGATACGGGATCCCCGCCGCCCCTACCTCCGCCGCAGCCAGCGGCCCGGAGCTGGGCCGGCTGGTGCGGCACGGCGTGCTCGACCCCTCGCTCTCCGTCGCGTACACTGGTCCAGACACCGCCCGGTAAGGAGAGGAGTAGCTCTTTGGACAGCGGTAACCGGACCCGACGACATCGTCGCCACCGGCCTTGACGCGCTTCCAGAAGAAGAGGGCGGATTTCCACCACCAGCGGCGCTTCTTCCGGGACTTGGCGTCATCCTTGGATATCGGCTTCTGGAGCTTGAAGTGGAGCGCGTCCAGCGACCGCGTTTCGCTCCTCTTGCTGTGCCTCCGGGCCTCCTCTAACACCTTTAATTCAGAAAAAGAAAAGTGAGGACTAGAATGAGGAGAAGAAAACATACGGGGAGCAGTTAGGCGATGAACCTGGAAGTAGTCGATCTGGGGATCGAAGCCGTAGTCACTGTAATGCTGGGGCTCCGGCATTGGGAGTGTTGGGGATTTGCTCATCTTTTCTTCTTCTATTCTTCCCCTCCTTAAGAGAGAGAGAAGTGGGGGTAGCAGAATGGCTCTTCTTATTTTCTCAAGGGTTGGGGGCCCTACGGCACGGGAAATGGCGCGAGGATTCCAAAAATGACCATTGTCGGTGGGGTTAACCGCTGAAAGGAGAACGTGGCCCTGTTCGTCTTGGTGGTCCCCCCGCCTTTGCATTGTTTTGGAGAAACAGAAACGAGAGCGGTATTTTTTCTACGGAGTTTGTCCACTCATAACTTAAAAATAAAAATCATGACGCAAACGCCAAGAGCCAAAAGGCCATCCATCTTTCTATATCTTTTCTTTTTCCTCGTTAATCCTCTCGCTATCTATTTACGAAGCATCCCTTTTTTTTTTTTTTGATTAATATATTTGATATATATCACCTATCTATGAAGTATATATTGATAAATATTATATTTTAAAATTTTTATATTAATTTATTTAAAAATATGCATGAAATGATTAAGTATGTAATATTTGATCATATATTATATATTAATAAATATTATATTTTAAAAATTATATATATATATATATATATTAGATGTTTACCAAAGAAATTTAAAGTATGCATTAATAAACTATGAAGTATATATTAGCCTCAAACTTCATATCACATAACTCTTAATTTTGTATTTAAAAAATAATACAAAATTATTGTAGACTTCAAAATAATCTTATCAATTTTATTTGAATCAAAAATTATATGCATGAATAGAAGAGAAAAATCTTATAGAAGAATAAGTAGAGATTTGATAAGCAAAAAAAAAAAAAAATGATTCAAGCAAGGGGACAACCACCTCAATCTCTTCATACAAAATTGCTTTTTTTTTTTTTTTTTTAAGTTACGAGATGCATGAACTTTATTAATAAAAGAAGTCTCGTCTCAATATAATTTTGGGTTTGCACATTAAAATATATATCATAGAAGGTGTGGTAAATAAAGAAGTTCATTCCATCTTGGGTGCGTGCATCAAAGAATTTTTGTTTCATCGAGGGTAAGAATGGAGTCATCGCAGTAGAGCGTGGTGGGGCCTAGTGGAGAGGGATCAGGTCCGGGTTTCTCGACGATGACTGCGG
Source organism: Cocos nucifera (assembly GCA_006176705.1). Taxonomy (NCBI): domain Eukaryota; kingdom Viridiplantae; phylum Streptophyta; class Magnoliopsida; order Arecales; family Arecaceae; genus Cocos; species Cocos nucifera. Next base: position 144,146 of record QRFJ01000269.1, read on the forward strand.
CGCTGATTTGGTCGAGTTGACTCGATTCGAAGGCGACATCTTCTGAAACCCATTTGGACGGTTTGGATCCGGTTGAGCCGAGCTCAGATGGGATCATGTACGCGACAAGCTACTCTGCCCATCCACGTGGCCACATGCACGAGTTGGTACGAATCCGAGCATATCGGAAGTTAGCCGGCTCCATGCAAAGACAAAAACAAACTTCCTAGCCCACACAGCGGGGGTGAATGTTGTCCAAAATAATCCCTTAATTCTTGCTACTTATATTTATAATAGCCAAATGGGTGGATGATTACGTTTTTTTAATGTTTTATTTTATTTTATTTTTATGCATCAGTTGGCACCCACTTTTAAAATTGAATGAGCTGGCGAATTTTTGCAAGAGTACTGTTGCTACGTTCAATTAAATCTTTAAGAAGGAAAATAAAAAAAGACTAGAGGCTTGATTAATTTCTTTGCACGTTTATTTTCAAAATTATGATAATACTAAATAGCTGGTGCTGTTCAATATCTCCATGGAAAAAAAGAAGCATCCCAAATAGTTTATAAAAATTTAGTTTCAGCAACAATGAATAATAATTAAGGTTTATGGTCCTACATGCTAAAATTATCTTTTAATATAGAAAATTCAATGAATAGCAACTTTCTTAAATAATCAATGGGTCATGCTCGGAGATCTATAGGAATTTGTATATTTTATAATTAGCAATGACAATAGATCGGATATGAATTAAGTCGGTCTATATCCATATCCATTCCGCAAGTAAAAATTTTATACCCATATCCGTCCCGTATCTGCTTCAGATCGGATCGGATCGGATCAAGTAGAGATGCGGATCGGATTGAGTTGGATATATAAGAAGAATTAATCGGATTAGATACATATAAATAATATAAAATTATTATAATTTTAAATAAAAAATATATATTAAAATTATATCGAGTCGGGGCATACTATTATCCATATTTGATCCAAACATGCTTCGAATATTTTTTTAGAACCCATACTTACCCCAAGTTCCAATCGGATCGAGTAAAATCTATTCTATTCGGGTTAGATCGAGTTGGATACCTGATAGCTTGGATAAAATTATCATCTCTATCCATAATTCATAAGATATCCTACCAACTTACATCGCTCAACAAAAAGTTTTCTTATTTCCTAGAAACTTATTAATTCTGAGATCTTCAAAAGTCTAAAATAGTTGGTTGATAGTAAGAATTGCTGGACACCATTCTCTCTAGCCTAATGAACTATTAAAATCTAGATTTGTCATTTTTATAGAAAATTTACATGCCTATTCTATTGGTTAACTTCAAAACAAAAGGTTTCTAAAATTAATAAATATTTTATCATTAAAAAAATGGTGATAAATATGTCAATTATATATCCATTTGATAATTGTCTGCCTAGTTTAATAGTTTAAGAGCGAAACTTTGAGGAAAAAAAGGGACAAAAAGGCTTGAGAGCGATTTTGTATCTTTCAGATGTAAAGAAATGATTTCATTTTTTTTTTTTTTTTAATGACATGAGTTGTTGGATCACATTTTGCTGAATTTTTGAAAGTATAACATTTATTTCATGACTTATACTGATGGATGGAAGAGAGAAGTTCGAGGACTTTGAAAACTATAAGAACTTGTTTGGTTTATGGCAAGCGAACGGGGGGGGGGGGGAAGATAGTTTCTGAAAAATGAAGATAAAATTTTTTATTTGATTGAAATTTTAAAAAAAGAATAATTTTTTTTTTTTATAAAAATTACTTTCCAAATTTTGGATTTGTTTGGTTTGCGGGATGAAAATTTTTTTCTAGAAAATAATTTTTTAAAAAGTTATTTTTTAAAAATAGAATTTTGATATGTTTGGTTGATCATGGGAAAGTAACTTATTGAAGAATGGCTTATTTTTGGTTGAGCATCCAATTTTCTAGAAAGACTATGTAGAATATCCATTATATTTTTAATAGATATAAAATCATATATTTTTTCTCCTAAACTTTATATAAATAATAATAGTATATTTATATTAATATAAAAATAATATAAATTTATTATAATATAATATTAGATCATAATAATTTATTATATTAATATAATACTAATATATATTATATTATGTTAATATTAATATTAATATTTTATATAATAAATTTATTAATATTTTTAAATAATATAATTAATAAAATATTAATATAATATAAATTTATAATATTAATAAAATATTATAATAGTATAAATATTAAATATAATAAATATTATAATATTAATATTAATATTATATTTATATAAATAATAAAATAATATTAATATAATATTATATTATTATCATTCAATATTTTATCCTAACCATTCATGATATTTTATAAAATCTTAGCCATAGATCTTAAAAAGATATTTTGAAAAGTAAAAAAAAGTACCATCACTTTTTATCCCATGAAAAATACTAAAATTCACATTCTTTATGGATTTTTACTTTTCATAAAGTATGAAAAATGACTTTTTATAAATTTTTTTTTTCATTCTCTCTTCTCTTAAAATTTCAACCAAATAAGAGGCTTTCTCTCCACTTTCTAGAAACTCCTCTTCCCTCTCCGCTTCTTGTGAACCAAATGAGTCCTTTATGGAAAGTTGAAATGCATGGAGAAGATAGATTTTGGCACTTTCTATAGTATGAAAAGTATGTTAGATATATGTGCCCTAGAAGTCAGAATTGACTGATACTTGTAATACACTTATAGGGGCAAAATTATAATTTTAACTATAATCAATAAAATAGATTATTTTCTATTACATATTTGTATTTAGTGTCTATGATACATTCTTTGAGTTAATGGTAATGATAATTCATATTTTCAAGAGTTGAAAATTTAAGACATGAATAATCATTATTAACTCATAAAATACTCTTGATCATAGGATCATCACGAGAATGGTGATTGATCCGGAAGGTTGGTGCATAATCGTTTCTCTTTAGTAGATGAGTCTTAAGTCTACGGTATGGAGACACTGGAGTGAGAGTACATATACTCGTTAGAGAACGAGAGCACTGAGCATGACCACCTCGAGTAGTCATTAGGAAGTCTACCTTCTCGTCAATGACTGACTCAATGCTACAGTGGTGTGTCTGATTCTTTGATCTGAGGTACATCGATAGTTCACCTTGAGGGTGTTATAGTTTGACTACACCATAACTCGATCTCCTAGCCATTCAGAATCCTAAGGTGTATGTTGGCTATAGCATGTTCATTGTAGAAACTGAATTGCATCAAGATGGAATCTATCTACCTCGGTGATAGAGGAGCAGCCCTATGATGATCATGAGAATCAAGTCCAGAAGCCTATGGCCATGGCAGAGTGAAATAATAGAAAGACTTTCTATTTAGATTTTCACATCGGATTTGAATCGAATGATTACATCATATGATAGAAACTAGGGTTTGACGAGTTCACCTTAACCCTAATCTGATCGGGGCTCAAGATAGAAGAACTTAATCACACAGATAACTGCACCAAGAGGTTCGCATTTAGCTTTGATGGGTTGCCACCATATACTGCTAGGTATCATAGATGAATTTTGGGAGCAATTAGAATGATTTAGATGATCGATCATTCTAGCTGTTCGAATCAGAAGAGTTCTGATCGATCGAAAGGAGTTTTGATGATGTCGATGATAGAGATCATGATATATCCCATTATCATACAGAACTGAATCTAATTGGATCATACAAATAAGAGTTTGAATTTGGTGATCATCAATTGAACTGATCGAGTTTAATTGATCTGAATGAGATTCAATTAGGTTCAAAAAAATCGTGCTAGCACTCGATTGAACCTAACGTTCTTCTTTTTCTATCATAAATAGTTATTCTGACTGAGCCAAAGGAGTTTGTACTCGATCAGAGACCTTCACTTGGTCTGACTGGAGCCTATCCAGGTCAGAAAAGTGTTGTCTTATTTTGTAAGACAATACCTACCATTTTTGGTTATCTGCCATTTTTCATCCTTTGATTTTGATCAAAAATTGACCTTTGACTGGTCAAATATTGACAATTGATACTTTGACTTCTGTCCATATGTCACGCACCTATTGAAGAGCTGGTGGGGGTTTGTCCTCCTGCCAGAAACTGGCAAGGAGGAGGGCGCACGCCAAGGACCCTTGGCGTGCACCCAAGTTTAAGGCGCCCAGGAGTTCCTATTGGATAGGGACTCCATCTTCTTATTGGATTCCGATTAGACTCCTCCTAAGATCCAACTTTGACTGGTCTTAGGCGCCATCTAAGGATGAATCCAAGAAACTCTATTTTCACCAATCAGATTTAGATCTAATTTCACAAATGATTGTGATTAGTTGGAATTAAGAGGAGTTGGATCACGCATAGTCTATATATAAGACCCTGTGCCCAACTCAAAAAGCAATGCAATTCCCTACGCCCCAAGGCTGCCTCTCTCTTCCTCCTCCATGCCAAGTTCATCTTCTCCCTCTCCTCTCCACGTCCAAAGAAGTTTGGGATCTCAATTGGTTCAATCTAGGTGAGAGAAAGATGATAGTGAAGGAAAATCCTGATTTCCCGGTCTAGGTTCGTCCAGATCTGATTAGATCAAGAGATATATTTCAAAAATTTTCTCTTGATCTCAATCAGATCTTGATATATTTCAGATCTGATTCTTATTATTTTAATAAATTAAAATAAAAATTAGATAAATTAAATCAAATTTAATTTACCTGATTTGGGTAATCCTATTATCCTGTAGATGATCCTGATTGCAGCGGAAGGTTCTGGATCTTAGCCACGCAAAGTGCCTGGCCTCTACCGGTATCCACTCGGACTGGATCTGGAGATCCTCTTCTTCTCTATCACACCTCCAAAAATTAGATCTGGATCTGATCTGGAGGATCTTCAAAACTCTTTTGAAGATCAGCAGTCGTCCTTTGCAGCAGCGCAGCCCTTCTAGCTTTTCATCGCCTTTCTCTTGATCTGGAATTGCACCAACCAAATCCAAAACACTTTTGGACGTGGAGAGCAAGAGGGAGAAAGGACTTTGGCATGGAGGAAGGAGGGAGAGGCAGCCTTGGGGCATGGGAAAATCTTCTCTTTCATTAGAATTGAGTTGGGCGCAGGGTCTTATTTATAGACCTCTGTGATCCAACTCCTCTTCTTCCTCAACCAATCACAACTCTTTGTGAAATCAGATCTAAATCTGATTGGTTGAAAATAGAGTCCCCTGGATTCTCCTTAGAGGGCGCCTAAGACCAGTCAAAGTTGGATTCTTAGGAGAACTCTAATTGGAATCCAAAAAGGGAGATGGAGTCCCTTGTCCAACAGGGACTCCTGAGCGCCTCCAACTTGGGCACACGCCACCCTTGGCGTGCGCCCTCCTCCTTGCCAGGTTCTGGCAGGGGACAAGCCCCCACCAGCTCTCCAATAGGTGCATGACATGTGGATCAAAAGTCAAAGTGTCAATGGTCAAATGTTTGACCAGTCAAAGGTCAGACTTTTGACCAAAGTCAAAGAACAAGAAATGGCAGGTGACCAAAAATGGTAGGTAATGTCTTACAAATAAGACAACCTTTTCTGACTTGGACAACCTCCAGTCAGACCAATATGAAGGCCTCTGATTGAGCACAAACTTCTTTGGCTCAGTCAGGACAACTTATTTATGATAGTAAAGAGAAGAACGTTAGGTTCAATCGAGTGCTAGCACGATTTCCTTGAACCTAATTGAATCTCATTTCAGATCAATTGAACTAGATCAGTTCAATTGATGATCACCAGATTCAAACCCTTGTTTGTGTGACCCAGTTAGGTTCAGTTCTGTATGGTAATGGGATATGTCATGATCTCTATCATCGACATCATCGAAACTCCTTTCGATGGATCAGAACTCTTCTGATTCGAACAGCTAGAATGATCGATCATCTAAATCATTCTAATTGCTCCCAAAATCCACCAGTGACACCTAGCAGTATATGGTGGCAACCCATCAGAGCTGAATGCGAACCTCTTGGTGCAGCTACCTGTGTGATTAAGTTCTTCTATCTTGAGCCCCGATCAGATTAGGGTTAAGGTGAACTCGTCAAACCCTAGTCTCTGTCATATGATGTAATCATTCGATTCGAGTCCAATGTGAAAATCTAAATAGAAACTCTTTCTATTATTTCACTCTGCCATGGCCATGGACTTCTGGACTTGATTCTCATGATCATCATAGGGCTGCTCCTCTACCACCGAGGTAGATAGATTCCATCTTGATGCAATCCAGTTCCTACAATGAACATGCTATAGCCAACATACACCTCAGGGTTCCATATGGCTAGGAGACCGAGTAATGGTGTAGTCAAACTATAACACCCTCAAGGTGAACTGCCGATGCATCTCAGGTCAAAGAACCAGACACACTACTGCAGCATCGAGTCAGTCATTGACGAGAAGGTAGACTCCTAATGACTACTCGAGGTGGTCACGCTCAGTGCCCTCGTTCTCTAACGAGTACCTGTACTCTCGCTCCGGTGTCTCCACACCATAGACTCAAGACTCATCTACTAAAGAGAAGCGATTGTACACCAACCTTCCGGATCAATCACCATCCTCGTGATGATCCTATGGTCGGAAGCATTTTATGAGTTAATAATGATTATTCATGTCTTAAATTTTCAACTCTTGAAAATATGAATTATCATTACCATTAACTCAAAGGATGTATCACAGACACTAAATACACATATGTGATAGAAAATAACCCATTTTATTGATTATAGTCAAAATTATAATTTTGCCCCTAGAAGTGTATTACAAGTGTCAGCCAATTCTGGCTTCTAGGGCACATATATCTAACAATCTCCCACTTGTCCTAAAGCCAATTGGCTATAAGTCTAAGTCCCATCTTCTCAAGGTGGGCTTCGATCTTCTGCTGGCCCAACGGCTTTGTAAGCGGGTCTGCCACATTGTCTGTGGAGTTGACTCTCTTGACCTCGACGTAACCCTTCTTGAGGTAATCGCGGATGAGGTGGTATCACCGCTCAATGTGCTTGGATTTCTGGTGAGACCTCGGCTCCTTAGCAAGGGCTATGGTGCCATTGTTGTCGCAGTACAGAGGAATGGCATCTGATGGCATTACTCCAATTTCTGCAGCAAACTTCTTGTACCAAAATGCTTCCTTTGCAGCCTCTGATGCAG